>PVJO010003671.1:0-119909 GCA_004026905.1 Hystrix cristata | reverse complement strand
ACTTTTGTTATTATGTTATTGACTTAATATGTATGAGTATGCAGATCTTTTAAGTGGTAATATAAAACAGGCGTTGCATTCCTAGGCTCTACATGCTGATTTTAGGAAAATGTGTTCCGTAACATAACTCTGATTGTTTAAGGGGGGTTTGCGTTTGCCCGTTTTTATAAACGAGGAAACTAAGGGACAGGAGAGTTAAGGTAATTGCCTGAAGTTTCCATGATGGAGCTGCAATTCAAAGTGCATCTCGTCTGATTAGACATCCACGGGCCTCTCCCTTCCATAGGTGGGTGCTGTAAGTGCCTATAAGCTCCACAAAATAAGTAAAACAAGGTATAGAGAGGTACAGAAATGAGGCTCTGATTGGAAAGATCATTCTGCCTGGGGAGAGGTCACCATGGTTGAGCGTTGGTGCCCTGTCCTTGTGACTTAGCCTGTGTGTGTCGTAGAGTCATTTAGATGAGAATCCATGAGATCTGTCTAGATGACGGCTGAGGGTCTTCTCTGTGGGTGTGAGCACTTGTCTGTCTGTCACTGCTTCCCAGCCTGCAGGCTGACATTGGCCTCAGATATTTGTCCTGATCGCCACTTGTTCCCTTGGAGGGTGCCCTGGGGGACTTGATAAGCCCTTTTACTTTGGCCACCACTGCATTCCCACACACCACTCATACACTGACCTTATAGAAAGTGCAGAGTCCCATCCTCCCTTAGTTTCCCAACCCTTGATAGGAGACTGAATGTGTTCACAAGGGCATTTATTAAAGGGTGATTACAAAAAGATGAGAAGTTATAAATGAGAGGTGCATTGAGCACAAGCATTTCTGGCCACAGATGAGCCTGGCTGTCACAACTCATTTTTCTTCATTCTCCTCCTGCCTAAGGGATGCTGCTCCATTGCCTGCCCTTGGAAGTGTCCCCTCTCTCTTCTCTCTATGATGCCCATCCCTCCAGTTCTCAGGGACTGCAGATGGGCTGGATGAAATGGTGCCGGAGCACGTGTGTGAGTATTCACTTTTAGCTCCGAGGCTGGTGTTTACAGATGACGAAGGCTGGCTTTTCCATTCCTTTCAATACTGTGAGTTGGGTGGATATTTACAGTACTGGTAAAAACACAAAGTACATAGAAAGGTTTTATTTATATTTTTGTGTTCATCTCCAACTTTGTAGTGTTAGGATCGACAGTTTTAAAAACAAACCCTTATAGATTACATATCACAGGTTTATAGAGCCACATGTGTGTGTGCAAGCACTTTATACATATGTACACACATACCTGTGTGTTTGGGATACAGTTGTTGAGAGGATGGGAGTAATGGACTGAGCTGGCCTTTATTCCTTTGTTTTCAAGCCTCCCTCCCCCTGTAAGCACTTTAGGTGTTTCTATCTTGACCCATAAAAGTGGACATACTCTTGGAAACAGTAATTCCTCCTTGGGAAATTATACCAAAGAAATCTTTTAAAAGAAAGAGAAAGTGATCAAATACATTGGTGTAATTTTAACATACAGGGGTACAGTAGTTTATAGTTTACGAGACCTTTTCGCACATATTATCTCAATTCATCTTCACAGCAATCCTCTAGGGCAAGTGGCTTTATTTTTCCTCCTCATTTTATAAATGAAGAAACAGTGGTAGACTTTGGAAAGTTTTGCTTAGTTGTGACAGGAAGGAAACTGAGCCAAGAGATAGAACATGCATCAGAAAGATCCACTACAGGAACCTAATAACTCAAATATAAAACAAAAACCAAAAAACAAAAACACAAGTTCACTTCAATAGCAGTAGGAGGTTGCTAGGATATTACAGTAACACATGCAATATGTACTACCGTGAACTATATTCAGTTTCAACTCAATACTGCATTTACAAGCTTGTTTACCTTGTTTCTTGTTACATGCAAATGGCACCATATATTATAGTCTGTAAGTCTGTGTAAATTTGGATAGATTTTAATTTTTGTAATGAAAAAGGATCCACTACAAAGTACCTGAAAGTATGTATGTTTTAAAAGAGAAAAATGAGAAGTCCAGGTCTTCAGGCTCCAGCTGCAGTGTGTTTTACCATCCACTCACCATTCCGAAGTGGAGGGACTTTTTATTAATCTGTGGTGTGCTAGCTTAGTGAACAGCATGGAATCTTTACAGATTGTAATTAGAGAGACCAGAGAACATGATGGAAAAGCTGTTCATGGCAAAATTTAAGTCACAATATAAAACAAAAAGTTGTATGTTTAGTATGTTAATAGATGTTTAATAGATGTATATATTTAAGCACAGAAATTGGAAGAGAGGGCTGGGGATTTAGCTCAGTGGTTAGAGTGTTTGCCTTGCAAGCACAAGGCCCTGAGTTCGATCCCCAGCACTGAAAAAAAAAAAAAAAAGAAATTGGAAGAGAACATGGAAAAATAAAAACTGTTGTATTATGAGAATTAGAACTACATTTTCATGTATCTCCTTAATTTAGATTCTGTCTTACTGCTTTTTGTTGCTAATGAGTGAATAGTACAAACTGGGTGAGTGATAAAGAAAATGGGCTTCTTTGGCTCACTGTTTTCATGCAAGGTCGGGGGCTGCAGCAGGTGATGACCTTGCTGGCAGGGTCCCAAGGCAGCGTGGCCACCACATGGTGAGAGATAGTGTGAGAGAGGTCTGGCCAAACTGGATTTTGTAGAAAATGCACTCTGGAGAAAATCCACTAACTCACTGATCCTTTACTTGCATGAATGGATTAATCTGTTCATGAGGACAGAGTCCTAATTACCTCTCAAAGGTTACACATGATCCTGCTTCTCACTGTCTCATAAGGAGGATTAAATTCCAACACAAGTTTCAGAAGGAACAAATTATATTCAAACGATAGGGGATAGAATTAACAATAAAATTTAAACCTCAAATGTTCAAATGAACATTTTTTGAGTTCAAATACCATGTTCATTGAATCATAAACCTGTGAGTCAGACATTGTTATAATTTCCACTTGGCAGAAGAGAACCTCATGTCTTAGGATGGTTAAAAAACTTCTAGCTAGAAGTCTAGTTAGGGAGGACCTGAGTTTATGCTCTGTTTTGTCGATCCTATAAACCAACAATTCTTTAATGTGTGTCCTGTAAAAAGGGATTATAGATTATGAACTAGCCCAATCCATTTAACTTGCTGCTATGTTTACGCAAACTTTTTTTCTGATCATGGAAGAATTTTAGTTGATTGACATATATTAGCCATTCTCAGGGTGTTAAATACTTAGGACTCTGTGTAGCATCCATTAATAATCAATGAAATGCATTGAAGAAGTAGGAATTTATAAAAAAGAGTCTGGACCAGCAGAGGCTGCTCAGAAGGTGACCTAAGTGTGCTGCCAATATCTGCTAAGGTTTAATGAAAGCAGAGGCTAGAATTTTAGCTCAGGTGGCAGAGGAATTTGACAACTTCTGAGATGCAAAAAGAACACATATCAAGGAACAGTGCTAGCCCCAGATTTCCCCCAAAATCTCCAGGAAGAAAGCCAACATTTTATCGGTCTTGGTCTGGATTGGTGGGCTAAATGCTTTGGTTCTCTCGGTTTCTTAGTCTGAGCTTTAAGTCTCCTTTAATGTGAAGAAATGAAAAGCTGTCCTCTCTGGAGATGGGAACAGCGCAGGATTCTTGGTTCTAATGGTGCTGGGATTTTTCCAGTGGTGTGGGAGTCCTCCAGAGATGGGGTGATGACCCATTGTGGACATTTCCTTTCTTGCCGCAGGTTTACAGGGCAGCTGGTCTGTGGGGACAGATTATTCTCTAAAGAAAGATTTGAGTAAGGCCTGAAAGTATGGGGTCCAGAACTGTTCTTTCAAATCCCCCCGCCCTGCCGCACAGTGAGCTGACTTCAGGGACCTCTCCCTCACAGCGTGGGGGTTTTCAACTGTAGGCTTCAGCTCCGTTACTCCTTACCTTTCCCATTTCCTCTTTCAAAGCATGTACACTTTCTAGTACTTTGTTGTGGATCTTTTGATTAATGTCCCATCTTTCTTGGTTGGGTTTCCCAGTGAAGCAAAATAGAATCACCCCACTCTGCCTTTCCCTTCTCCACTTTTGTTTACTGCTCTCAGTTAATTTAAATCTTGAAATGTATTCTAGGGCATTTATTGTTTGGTGTGATAATTGGTCCAGTCCTAATTCTCCTGAGCACTATGTATAGCATTCCTCCTCATCAAAGCCCTCCGTGAAGATTAACTAATTAATTCTCTCAGCACCCCTTGTCCTATGGGGGCGATTACTAGTTGGCCAACAGTAGGATAGAGAGTGAAAATGATTCTTATTCTTTTCATAAGTTGTCTTCAAGCTTCAAAGAACAGTTCCTCTCCTCAGCTAAAATACAGAAGAGAAAATCCCTCTGTCTCCTCATGATGTTCTCCATAAATTCTGTGGAGCCAACTCAGTCTGAGAACTTGAGTATGAACTTAATTCTAATTCTAGTTTTTCCTTCTGATTTAGACCATAGAATGTTTGAGGATTCAGACCTTAGAGATAAAGTCAATCCCTTGAATTCAAAGATGTGAAAACGAAGGCAGAGAAATGTTGGAATGTCTCAAGGTCACACAGAGCTGCCCTGGTTTGTTCCTTGGCCTGCCCTTGGTGTTGCCTCTTTTAGATAAGATGTCCGCTCACCCCAGAGGCCTTATGAGGATGGATCAGTTATGTTACTGGCTGGTGCTGGGCTTACATACTGGGTGATGGAGGCTCAGTGTCCGCACGAAGGTATTGGTTGCTGCCAGGCTGCCTGGCGAACCAAAGAAAGATGGACAAACCACCGTGTGCAAAAATGTTCTTTTAGTACATTCACGGAGAATGGGATATAGAATATATCATTTATCTTCAGAGTCAATGGATATTTGATTTAAACAAACACTCCATTATGATGTTCACTGTAGCAAATTCTGTAATTATAAGCTTTACGGCAACTCCCATTACTAAAGCATTTTCATCCCTTTCCTAGCTGTCTGAAGAACTATAAATTGGGTGAAAATTTTCATGGCTAGACCCTGCCAGGTGGAGAATGTATGGCTTCTGGGTGCTCAGGGAAAGAAAGAAAATCTCATTAGCTGCCTCTGAGTTATTGTTGGGTGGGAAGAAATGTAAGCATGTTCTTTTTTTCAGTTTGCAAAAGACTTCAAAGTTTTTTCCCTCTGTATTGTGAAATTGTGAAAAAGAAGGCAGAAAGACTTTATTTTCAAAGCTGTATTGGATCACTAAGAAGAGTTGAGGGGAAAAAGTGCTTTACTGACTCACTTCTAAAGCCTGCTGTGGATGAGGCTGCGCGTGATTTGAGCATCTTTCTCATGCTGTGGTTTGCATTTTTTTCTCTGCTCTGTCTTAATTATTGGGTCCTTGGGATCCAGATTCCTAGAGTTATTTAAGGGATTTTGAAACTCTGAGGGGAGAGGATTGGCATGCATCGTGGTGTGTGTCATTTCTCACATTTTAGGACATAGCGTTGGGATCAAGGGGATCAATTTGATTTTGTATGTGTTGATATAATGTCACATGCCAACAGGTACCTACCTGATAAACAAATTTGAGGACACGTAGTTCTGGAGGGTGATTTAATATACTTAAAAAATCTTCCTTCATCCCTGTTTTGAACTGTAACTTTTATTATGCAATCACAAGCAGAGTTTGCACCTTCAAGGCAATCACTTGTCTTCTTTGCATGTTGTAGTTTTGACATTGATCTCCCCGCCCGCATCTTTCTCTGGATTCTTATCCTACTCATGTTTCAAGAATTACCTAAATTTCCTAACTTCCTCTACTCCCGCAAATTATCTTCCTAATTATCTTAGGCTAGAATTTGAGTCTTCATTCTCAAAATTCAAAGGGTATTTACTTGCCATACTACTGGACTAAGATACTTCTATTTCAAGTGGCTCATGATTTGTTTCATATGCATTGTGTGTCTTCTTACCTACCTAGAGTATAAGTGCCTTGGGGACTGAGACTCTTTTTTATGTATTATCTGATTTTAGTATTGAAGGGATTCTAGGAAATGGTGTGTCCTTAATTAACAGTTGTTGACTTGTTATATGGTATGTGTGAGAATGTTTTATTTTCCTTCTTGATTGTAAGCTCTTTAAGGAGAAATTTAAAAATTCAACCACTGGTGCCTTACACTCATGCGATGCTAAATAAATATCTGCTAAATGAATGATTTGTAGTCACCTGAGTTTTTTGGAGAGGCTGCTTGACTTTAGCTTCTCCCAGCACCTCTATGTGCTCTTCACCTTTACAGACGTTGATAACTCCTGTTCTGATGGAGCTTGTTTGAAGTTACTGATGGTTATTCATCATTACTGCAGGTGTATGAGATTATCTTTGGATGTTCTTGCTTTTCCTCTAATATCCATATAAAGATGGTTTCCGTGCAAAGTGTCCATTTTCCTTCATCCTTTGTACACACAGGCATGAATTGAAAAATACTATTATTGTCTTATTCTATACTCTACTTCCTTTTGATATTACTTGCAGCATCTCTAAAACTTGTTTGGAAATAAGTAGGCCTAAAAATATTGAATTAAAGTATTCTCACAGCACTGACACTATCTTCAGAAAGAAAAATCACCCTACTCACGTTGCTGCCTCTGTCCTTGCTTCCCAAATGCTGCGGGTCTGTAGCTGTGCTGTCTTTTCCCTGCACTCTTCTTCACTGTGTGGCATCATAGACATTTGGTTTCAGGCCTCCAAATCCCAATTGCTCCATTGGCTTAGTCAACCTTTCTTAAAACTTTATTTTCTTGTTTCATAAAAAGTTCATGTGTACAAGTGTTATTTCCTAAAACAATAATAAACTTATTTTTGAATTGAATTCCATAATCACTGTATAACTTCTTTTACTAATAAAATTTTAATATATTGTGATTTATGTAGTTCTTTAGATATAGTAAATATTTGCAAATACACAGCCAGGAAAGGCTATTTTGTTTATCTCTTCACTTGACAAGCACTTATCGACACCTGTTCTGACATGTTTAGTGAAAAACTAAAAGAAGAATGAATCTCATCCCTGCTTTCTGCAGGTTTTCAGTCTGGAAGAGGACCAGAGCAGCATCTGAGTTAAGGATCTGAGGACTGAAGATGAGGCAGAGGCTGCACATTTGGAGTTTTTGGTCTCAGATAAAAGAGCAATTTATTGTGATTAGGGGCAATCTGAAAAGCTTGTCATAGAGGCAACTTCAAAATGAACTTTGATGGTTGAGCAGATGAAGAAGGAGGTAAAGTGGGGCTTGGGGAGGACTCTGTAGGTCAAGGAAAGAGCTGGAACAAAGACTGATGGACAAAAGTACCTGAGTGGTTGAAGGGAGGAAGGCTGGGGCAGAATGTCAATGGGGTGCTTCGTGTGTGTATGAGAAATTACAAACCAAACCAAAACAAATTATTCAGACATATTTTCCTAAATAATATTCATTCCTCTGTTTTATTTTTTGCATCTGAGATTATTAATGTGGCAACATAATACCATAGTTCCTCCAGATGGATTGAAGTTGCAGGTGCCAGTGTTGAGGGAGGGGACAGAGGAAGGTGGTTTGAAAAGCTAGCAATGGATGCCAAGGTATCAAATCACCAGCAGTGGCTGCTCAACAGGATGGAGGAGCCCAGTTTGCAGATATGCAATTAATTGCTGGAGTTTTCCTGAACAGACAGAGAAGAGTCTCCGTGGAATAGCAAAAAAAGCAAACACTCCTAGTCAGGAGCCATTAGGTCTAAATTCGCCACGCAACCCTGGGGAAATCATTCCGTCTTTCTAAGGCTTAGCATCCTTCTCTGACAAGTGAAGCAGCTGGATAAAAGCCTTTAAGTGTCATTTGGCTCATCCTATAGTCGTCCAGGATGGTGTTTCCCAAGCTTCCTTGCATCTCTACTCCGCTTGGGAGCCTCAGTCCCTGAAAGTCAGTATGAGGAGGAACTACACCATTCATAAGACTCTCATGCTCCCCACCCCCCGCCCCTGCAGGGCATCCTCTTGCACTTCATCCACCTGAGCAGATCTGCAGTCTTCCAGACCGGTGTAGTCTGCACTTGCCTTGTTCTTTCCAACTCTGGAGTATTGATTCCTGGAAGATGGAAACCTATTTTTAACCTTTTCTTGGTTGTTTTTCTGCACTAAGCTTCATGCTGTTGGAGACTTACTTATTTCAAGATAGCATTGAGATTTCCTGGGTGCCAGGTATTGGAGACACAAAAACACAAATTCCATAAGAAACCCCATCTAATTCGAAGGATATACATGCACATAAATAATGCCTGACAGTGTGTTATTTGATTAATACTTTTTCAAACCCAGAGACGTAAATATTTACTCAGTAAATATTTTCCTACTCTCCCATTCAATAACAGTTGTCCAAGATGTCTGAGACAATATAGGCTCACAGAGGGCAAAGACTGTACCAGCCATTCTCAACTGTGGCATGTCCACAAAGTAGGGCTGAGCGGTACAGTCCCGGTATGGGGGCCCTCTCAATGACTTGGTTGTAGAGGAGACACATGCTCGGTTGATTTCTAAAACCTTTAGGGTGGCGGAACTTTGTTGGAAAATTTCCTGGTTACTTCTCTGTTCCTCAGCCTCACTTGGCTTCTCTAATTTTTACCCATTTCTCTCCTTTCAACCTTTCCCCCTAGTTCCTAGTCCTTGATCAAAGAATTTCCCTCATCATCTCATAGGTAGCTTTACAGGGGCAGGTAGGTGTCAGACACTGGGGTCTTATCTAACATCAGTATTTATGGGAGGAGAACTGAGGCTTAGTGAAGCTAAATCATTTGGCCGATGTCGCCCAGGCAGAAGCAGAGCTCAGAATCTAGGGCAGTCCGTTCTGCCAAAATGAGGCCTACACATCTTTCTGAAGCACTTTAAAAAATTATGCGTGCCTGAAACCAGTTAGATAACTTCCAGAAAGTTAAGATGGTGATGTTTTCTTTTATAACAGATACAATTATATGAAAAAGAAATGGTTGCAGGTTTTTCTTGCAGGAACTTCTTGCAGGAACTTCTAGGCCCTTCGGAGTTTTTTGGTTTTTATTTATTTATTTTATCAAGCACCAACATCTTCTCAAAGGCCAGAAACAGCAATTATAATAAAAGAGAACAAGAAATGAAAGGAATAAACAACGTAGTGATTGCTCTGAAAAAATTTCTAGCCCATATATTTCCATTTTGATAACAACCTATAATCTTCTCAGAGGAATTTGGAGCATACATGTCAGCTTAGAACATTTTTTGAACTTTGGCATTTTCATTGCTTTTATGAGCATGGCTCTAATAAGGGTAGTCTCTCTTAGCCGCAATGAATGGAACGATTAAATGCATTTACCTGTGGACATTCCAAACGTCTTCTGGATTGGAAAGGAAGTGTGAATAGCTTTGGTGTTTTATGTTTAAGAAGTGTTTTAAAAAATTATTGTTTGGATGCTGCTTGGAGTGTTGTGCTTTTGATTTTCTTTAGTTTAGCTGGAGTTTAGGTGAACATAATGCAAATAGAGAGTGAAGTACAATCGCGTTGCCACTTTAAGTTTATGATGTGTACTCACCCAATAATGCTTAGAAATTAATTCTGGAACCATAAAATTAAACTAGTTATTGAATTAGACTGAATTTGACATTAGTGATATACCTGGGGAAATCTAGGTACCTAAATTTTTTTTTTTTTTTGACATGGCCTTATGTTTTGCTATGTAGCCCAGGCTGGCCTCGAACTTGTGGTGATCCTCCTACCTCAGCCTCCCTGAGCAGGGGGATTACAGGTGTGAACCACCATGCCCACCTTTTTTGGGGGTGGGGCTTGTGTTTGCTTGTTTGTTCAGGATGCTGGGGATCAAACTCAGGGCCTTGCACTTGCTAGGCAAGCTCTCTACCACCGAGCTAAATCCCCAACCTAATTTTTTGTGTTTTTCCTCATTTCACCAGGCTCCCTATATCCTACAGTCAAATTTCCTTTAAATCAAAGGAAATAATGGACTCGTCAGTTCCCTCTGGCACTTGATCTAGAACCCTCTTGTTTGAGGAATTATGGTGCTTAATGTTTTTCTGCTTTACGACTGCACATTTTTAGTCAACTAAGGCAAAAAGAAAAAGATAGGCTAACTTCCCATCCCGAAGCCCTGGGCCTCTTGCTAGAGCTACTATATAATGGCCATCTTCAACCCTGTGGGACATGTGGCTGCTGAGAGCTTCCTATAGTGTCTTTAACTGAGGATGAAGAGAAAATGTGTCTCTCTACATTGTGCTAACTTTGAGACTTAAAGTAATACTGTGGCCTTTAGCGTACCTAAAATTACACCAAATTATATCATGACCAACAAATATTTGTTCAGTATTTACTATGTGCTAGGCAATAAACTAGGCACTATAGATGCAAAACTAAATATGTACAGCTCTTGTTTTTTTGGTTTTTTGAAACAGGGTCTCCCTATGTAGTCCAGGCTGGCCTTGAACTCGCAGCAGTCGTCCTGCCTCTGCCTCCCTAGTGTTGGGATTACAAGAGTGTGCCACCACACCTGACCTGCACCTCTTGTTTTTAAGATATTTTTCATCCAACAAGAAATTGCAGATATCTGAACATCTCTAATAAATTGGGACTATAAGGAAAAAAATGTCGATTGCACCCCTATGTTTGTGGAAATAATAAATCCAGATTTGAGATAGCTAACTGTCCACTATTAATAATTTTTTTGGTTATTATGAATAAGGCTGTTATGAACATGTATATAAAAGTCTTTGAGTGAACATATATTATCATTTCTCCTGGGTAAATACCTTAGAATAGGATCGCTATATCACATGATTTGTATATGTTTAAATTTATAAGAGATTGCTAGATCTTTCCAAAGTGATGGCCTCATCTCACACTCCCATCTGCTCTCATCCTTCTGTCTCTGTCTGTCTGTCTATCTGTCTATCTATCTATCTATCTATCTATAGTTCAGGATTGTTTCTATATAGGAATGATGTTGATTTGTAGTTTCATTTTTCTTGTCATCTTTTGTGTGGTTTTAGTACCAAATCAGCTCTGGCTTACCTTTTGTTTTCACTATTTCTTCAGCAATCTCTCTGCTTGGATATCTGCTCTAAGCTTTCTCTTCTTTACCTTTGCTCATCTTACCCCTAAATTTTACCTTCTCATTTTTGATTCCTAGTTGCTAGTATTGGAATTCCGGCTGAACTTCCTGAGACCTTTGCACCTTGCACTTTTATGAAGAGAGGCCAGGACATGGTTTATGATGTTTTTCTTCATGCAGTCAGTCATAGCCTCCTAAGACCCAGAAGAACAAATGTACTGGAAGATAACCATGATAAAAAAAAATCAGATGTAAGCTAATGTCCTTAGCAGGACAGATCAATTAGTAAATTGTTAACTTCCGCTTTCAACTCTAAGGACTTTGAATCAAAGTCTTTCTTTAATTAGATCTTAAATCTCCATGTTCCCTCAGGTCTCTGTTCTCATTTGACATGCTTCTTAAGCAATCTCATCTAGTGTCACAGCTTTAACTACTAACTATATCCTCACACTAATTTTCAGACCAGGTTTCTCTCCTTAGTTCCAAATCCATGTATTTCTGTTTCCTACTGTACGTCTCCTCCTCAGCTTCTAAAGAACATTCATCTCACTGTGCCCGATCTCATTTTTTTTAGGCCTATTCTTACAGTTGTATCTATTTCATTGAGTAGAGCTACTGTTCATTTCATTGGTCAAATTTTATCCTTAAATTCTCCCTGCCTTCATCTTCTCTCTCATCCCACTTACTAATTTCATTCATTAGGAAGTTCTTAAATCCATTTCCTTTAAGTTTTTCTTTGTGACACAATATTCCAACCTTGCAGGATATAGTATAAAATACAAAATACATATGTACAGTTTAAAGAAGAATCCAACACTCAGGTTCAGAAATACATTGTACTCTTTCAGAAAAGCTACTCTGGTTATTATCTCTTTCATCACCAGAGGTGACTCCTTCCATCACCAGAGGTAACTGCTGTCTTGATTTTTGTTTTAAACATTCTTTGGCTTTTATTTATAATTTTATTATCATGTTAAGTATTATTTAATGATACACTATTCAGTTTTGAAACACTTAGTAGCAGGAAAAAACACATCTGTGCAAGAAAAAGGTAGTCAGTGAAGGCTACCAGTAGAAAATAGAGAAAGGAACCTCTATACTCTGTTGGTGGGAAAGGAAATTTATACAGCCAACATGGCGGTTCCAAACTAAAAATACAGCTACCATTTGATTCAGTATCATCCTGGGTATGTGGGCAGGGAAATGAAGTCAGAGTACAAGAGAGATACCTGCACACCCATGTTCACTGCAGTGCTATTCACGATAAACAAAACACAGAATCAGCGTAGGTGTCTGTCAACAGGAAAATATGGTGTACCTACCCAGTGGACTATTCGGCCATAAAGAAGAATGAAATTACATTATTCGTAGGAAAATAGATGGAACCGAAAGACATCATGTTCAAGCCAGACACAGAAAGATAAATATCGAATACTTCCTCTCACATGTGGAAGCATAAAAATAAAAACACTAAGATGACTTGAAAGTAAAAGACGGGAAAAAAAGAAGCAACAAGGTATATCATGTACAGGTACAAATCCCCTATGAGGAATGTTATCAATATGTATATCCAAAATGTACCATTAAAATAAAATTTAAAAAAAAAAGAAAGTAAAAGACGGACTGTTAGAGAATGGGAAGGGAAGCAAGGGAGGAAGGGGGAAGGAAGCGTAGAAAGGAGGGTGGACATGATCAAGGCACGATACACACATGTATGAAAATACCAAGTCCATTAATTTGCACAATTAATATATGTTCATAATAATGATGATGATAAATGAAGATAGATTGTACAGTGTTTCAGATTGCCTGAGAAATCTCTGGGCTGAGTCATGGGAGAGCCTGGGAGACAGAGGAGTCACCCTAGTTGGGGTGTTTGGCAGGACTCTAGTGTAAGTCAGGTGCTATATGTCCAGCAGGATTATAGGTGGGGAAAGTGGGCTGCTGTGGATATTTTTCTCCAAATTTCATCACTATCTGTCTTAAACTTCCAGGGCTAGGCCAAAGAAGAACATTTATGTGGCACAAAATGAGTGTTCTCAGCTGACCCAGGCAGTGGCTGTGGTGTGGTGGGCGAGGACTTCATTAGTACATCGTCCAGACAAGCACAGATGAGAGTCTGGACCTGGCTCAGTCAGGCAGTCTGTCTTCAGGTTATCGGGAGGCACAGTGGCAGTGGGCATTCCTGTGCTGTCAATCTCCCGAGTCATCCCACTCTAATTTGCTCTTGTGCCTTTCTGGGCACAAGACTCTTGTTGCCCTCTCTGTCTAGAATGCCTCTTTAAGAGACAGAATGCCTCTGTCTTTCTGGTAATTCTCCTTTTTTTTTTTTTTTGCTGCATTTACTGCTCTCTTTATTTACTCCGCTTTTTACTGTCTAGTAGCATCTGGAGAAGTGTACATGGGAGGTTAAGTTTTTGAAACATTTTTTGTACTGAAGTGCCTTTATTTTTCCTTTGTATTTAATTGAAAAATTAGCTTGGTAGGGAATTTTAAGTTGGAAATAAATTTTTTCTAATGTTGCCTTTGCAGAGGCTCATCTTTTAGACTTTTTGTTTCTGACTTGTGGTTTTCATCTAGAAATGTGGTCTTCGCTTCATTCCTACTGGTGTGATGTCAATATGGTATCGTGCACTGTTGGAAATTCAGTGGGTCTTTTCGATCAGGTAACTCAACTCATGCCTATCAGTTCTGCAAAATTTTTCTTGAATTATTTTCTTGATGATTTCTTCCTTTCCATTTTCTCTGTTGTATTTTTATCCAACTTCTACTACTCAAATTTTGTATTCCCTGGAATGGTTCTTAATTTTATCTTTTTTATACTCTATGATTTCATCTTTTCACTCTAATTTTTCTGTGATTGTGGCAACTTTGCCCTTTAGACAGTCTCCTAATTTTTTTTTTTTTTGCCATCTGAACTTAAACTTCTAAGAGCTTTGTTTCTGAATATTCTGAATATTTCTTTTTGATAGCACTCTTTTCTTATTTCATGAATACAATGTCTTCTTTTAGTGAAGATAATAATGATGGTGTTTCTTTCTCTGTGTCCATTGTCTGTATTTCCTCTGAATTCCTTTTGTGTGTTGTGGGCTGTTTTCCATGAGGGAGTGCCAAGTGTCTTCCATTTACTTCTCCAAGTCCCGCCTCACCCTTGTTAACCCTGCTCTGGGGTTGGATGGCTGGTCTCTGTGCACATGTCCAGGGGCTTTCAGGCCCTCTGCCTTTCATGTGGACTTGGCCAGTGGCAAGTGCTAGCAGGAGATTGGTGAGAGTAAAGAGTTATATCATGGCTGCTTATTGTCTCAGCTCCTTTCTTATAGGTGTCCTAAATGCTGCTTTTATCTCTTATTCAAAGGTGTCTGTGAGGTAGTCCAATTCAGTGACCCTTTCTATCTCTGATTTCTGGTAACTTTTCTTCCCTTTCTTACTCTTTCTGGCTTAAGGGTAACATTCTAACTTAGTATAATTAGCTCAAGGACAAACCTGGAGCTCCTGGACAAACCTGGAGCTCCTGGGTATGTGTGTAGAGACCAGCCATCCGACCCCAGAGCAGGGTTGTGAACCAATTCACCATTTATTTCTAGCTTCTATGACTATTACAGTATTAGAACTGATTTCTTAGCCTCAAGTCTTCCCTTTAAATCCAGCTACTAAACAGATAATTTCTCTTTTTCTACAGGATGAAATCTAAGCATGGAGATTGAATTTAGCCTGAGATATTGTTTCCTTCAGCCCCCTTCATGTTTCTCTTCCAGTGGCATCTTACCCTGGTTTACCACCAGTGAGGGTTTTAACAGTTGTACCATTACCCTGAGGCAGAGGGTATCAGAACTCAACCTACAAGCACTATGGGGTCCTTACTGTTAACCGGCTAGCTCCAACATTCCATGTTGGACTTTGTTTCCTGAGACTACTGTTAGTACCAGTAGTTTTAGGTCGAGCTACCCAGGAAACAGTCTGAAGTGGGGAATGTTCTTGGGCATAATATCCGTAAAGGAAGAAGCAGTAGTGGGCAGTGGGAGAAGATGAACTACAGTGCGGTTGCAACTGAGGCCTCAACTAATCCTTCTAGGACCTGTTGGGCTGGAGTCTCTCTTCAGAGTCATCTATTATTAAGGCAGAAATGAAGTACCTCTGTGTGCATGCATCCCCTAGTCTTTGGATGTGGGAGGCCCCCAGCCAGGGGCCTTAATGAGGGATGTGGCTCCCTTGGGCTGAATGAGTTAATGCCCACAGAGGGTTGTAACTGTACTGTAGACTCCTGGCAGCTGGTGGAATGAGTACTCAGGTCCTCAGTGGAGGGCTTCTGAATGGTCACCATACCTCCTGTTTCAGGTTACATGCCTTGTGTGTATGACTCCTTCCTCTTACTGGCTCACCCCTTACTCCTCCCTCTCAAACATCCAGAGTCTAACTATTCTGAAGAACCCCTTGTCCTATACATGAGCCAGAGTTTCCTGCTTTTATAACTTTTCTCATGCCACTCCATTTGCCTACAACACATTCTCCAGTTACTTTTGGGGATTCCTATTGTCCCATAATCCTTCATGTCTAAGGTCAGTTATTTCTCTGGTCTCTACTTCCACCACACTTTGAACATGGAATCCCTTTAAGTTTGCTCTCCAACTCCGTTTGCGCATCACAAAACTTAACATACTACAGAGAATACAGAGACGGTCCTCAAACTTGTTCGTGAACTCACAAACTCTTTCTCTCCCTGTTCAGGCCCGGTGATGTCTTATTTATCTTGGACGTAGTGCCTGTCAGATCCTGGGAACATGGCAGATATCTTGCTATTGTTTGCCCAAGAAGTTGACTGTCAGTGTCATTGCTGAGATATATATGGTATAATTTTTGGCATATTCATTTTTACTTGTTTTATATTCTTACTAAGAGCTGGGGGCTCAACTACAAATATTTACCAAATTCCAAATATATATTTAGCTGTGTGCTTGGAGAATTTATGTAAATATATCAAGTCTCATAGTCTCTGGCCCCTCAGAGTTTATTATTTGCTGGAAGCAAATTTTAACAGGTAATTATTATTCACAGAAGTTTAAACAAAACTTGGACGTAGGAATTGACCAATGGCCCTTTTTGGTAGCAGACATTAGTATTCCGGGCTCCTTTTACACTGACTCTAGTCAGGTCCAGCTTTCTTTAAGGCAGTGCTTCTCAGAATGCAATATGGAGTCTCACTGCCTGCAGACCTGTTCAGAACTCAGAACCCGATTCACTAGGTTTAGAGTCGGCCTGACTTTCTGCATTTCTAGCAGTCTTGAAGATATTGCCTAAGTTTTTGGTTGAGAAGCACATTGAGAATAGCAAGCTCTAAGCACACTTTTTAAAAAACTAAATTTGAAGTTATCTGTGTTTACTAGATAAATGCTCCAGTCTATCTCCTTCCTGATTTTTCATGATACTACTTTCTTAATAAATCTTCATCTTGGGGTCAGCTTTAAGGCATCCTAAGACATCGTCTCTTTGTCTCTCTTGCCATCCAAATACTAACTACTTAACTAGTGGCATTAGCCTTTGCTGCCTCTTATACCTAAACAACTCTAATTTCCAAATTCTTCAAGTAAAACACTCAGTGAATTCAAATCCTTAACTGAAGAATGACATATTCATCATTCAATGTTCAGCATTTTATTAATGAATTTATTAATGAAGAAATAAGTCTACAGTTTCTTCTTTTTCCATTCTGTACTCAGTATCAACTTATTTTAACTATTTTAATAGTTTTTCAATTATGTATTATTGAATCTCTTCTGTTGGGATTTTGACTCTGGTTTTTAAGTCTCAGTGAGGCTTGACAAAAGACGAGTGAGATGGAGATAAGGCTCTTAGGGAAGGAAGCAATGCTTATCGCTTGTAAGGGTGGACGTGTTCCCATGTGGAGTCAGTATTAGTAATGGGTATCCAGCCTTGGAAAGTACACTCGTTCCTCCAGAGCACCTTGCAGGAAGATGATGCACGGCTATTGAGTTAAGCTCTTCCTGAGATTGCTTTCTCTCCTTGGGATGAAAAATGATCAAATGTGAGACTCTCCAGCTCAAAATTGGACAACGCTATCGGTGAATTTATCTCCAGAAAAATTGTTTCCTGTGATTCCTGGACTTCAAAGAAGACTACCCAATCCAGGGTCAGCTGAGAGTTAGATAATTAAGGGTCTTATTTCCTGAATTTGATTTTAATCCATGGTCTAGAAGGAAACCTATTTTTGTGACTTTAGATTTGGGGGACGGTTGTATTTTGGCTGGAGTCCTGGGGCCTGAGAACTAATTGAGAGGTGTTTACAGTCACTGAGTGGCCTCCTGGATAGACGATGACAACAATGCTGACCACAACAAGTTAAACTTTCCAAAACTGGGCTGAAGGTACACACAGACACTTTGGCTGGGTGAGGGAGAAGAAAGATTGTGGAGGGTAGCAGCGTCAGGCAAGCAAGATGGCAGGAAGGTAAACAGTGTCACCAGGAGAAATTTGACTGTGAAAGAAGAAACTCTTCTCGAGGGTGAGCCAGACCTGCAACAAGGTGTGTGGATCAGAGAGGAACAGTGATTTCTGGGGACTGTTATTCAAGCTGTCTTCACCCAGCACCCTCTTGGAGTCCAGGGGGCTTCACAGTATGAAAGCTGAGCAGGGAGAAATTGAGAGCATTGTGGGGTTCTCAGCACAATGGCTGTAGTTTCCTCACCCCACTATTGTAAGCACAGCCTACGTCAGAGGGAAATAACACTGTCTTTATAAATTTTTGTTGACTGCACCTGGCTTTGAGGAGACTAGGGAGAACGCCATGGCTTCAGGTATGGGGACATCTCAGAACCAAGGTGGGATGATTTCTTATGGGGCCTTAACACTGTGGGGCCCTGGATGAATTAGCATGGTGATGAGTGAGGGGGCTACGAGATCAGGGGGTTTGAAAGCAACCTTGAGGAAACTCTTTTAGAATGGAAACTTGTTTTTATGTCTCAGAACTTTGGGATCAGGGAGTCCTCTTGTCTAATGCCCATGCTTGGGACTTGATTTATCCGAGAGACCAAGGGTTTAGAATAATCCCGGGCAGAAGTGAGAGAGTCAAGCAGCATTTAGTCACCCCATGAGCAGGTCTAAGCTGCTTATCTATGTCAGAAAATAGGAACTTTCAAAAGGAGCAGTTGTCTCTCTTTGAAGAAACTGTCAGTGGAAAAGCTTTTAAAAATAATTTCCTTGCAAAATGCATAATGCCCTAATGCAGAACTCTCCGACACTGCTGTTTAGTGGCCTCCTTCATTTGTATGAGGTCTGGAATTTGAGACACTTTTTAATGCAGACTCAGAAAATTGTGTGCTTATCACACTGCCTGTCAGCTGCATTGTGGGTGCCAGGCTGGTGCAGCGGCTGTGGGCAAGCGGGTTCTGTGTGATGTGTATGTGCTGCCGAGATTAGGGCCTTCACAAGTCCTGGTGCTTGAGGGATTAAAAAGGAATGGAGGGGTTAGTGCGATCCTCCTCCTCATCGGACTGCCCACCTTTCATTCCCAGTTCTCTATGAGGATGAATTATTGTTCTGTTGGGTCCTCCACGCAAAACGATCTTCCCTTGGGGCTTCCACTGGAGGGTAATAATGTTCCGAAATAACATCAATCTCCCATTTTTGGCTGTTGTATCTGCAGGAGGAATGTGGCTGGAGGTTTCCAGAAGGATTCAGTAAGTGTGAGGGACCAGTGATAGGTTTGTCCATTAGGCTAAATTCTACAAAACCGCTGCATAATAGCAGTCAACTGTTATTGAGCATTTTTTACATAAGCGTACAGGATGTATGGAGACTTAAAAAATTTCTTAAAAAACATATTGTCATACTGAATCTTATCCCAAATCCACGAGGTAAGTGTTGTTATTCCACATTTCCCCCCATGAGTAGTGGAAAAGAGGTTAGATAACTTGCCTAGGGCCACAGTTTAGATATTTCTTGGCTGGGCTTGAATTTGGGTTAATTTGGCTTCCAAATCTTTGTTCTTTTCTCCTTGCCAATGATTCTTTAATTAGTATGCACAAGAATCACCTGCAAGTATGATAAAAGAAGGTTAGACACTTTGTTCCTAGTCCCTTGGGATTGTGATTTCTTAGGCCTGGAACTGGGATGCGTTTTTAATGTACATTTTACATACACTCCACAGGTGACTCAATGCAAGTGGTTGAAGTACTTGTCTTAGTCTGTGCTGCTGTCACAAAATACCATTAACTGGGTAATTTATAACAATGGAAATTTGTTTTTCATGATTCTGGGAAGTAGAAGTTCAACATTAAGGTGCTGGCAAAAGGTGTGCCTGGTGAGGGCTGCTCTCTGCTTCTAAGATAATGCCTTGTGGCTGCATCTTCCAGAAGGGAAGAACACAGTGTCCTCATATTGTGAAAGAGAAGGAAGGGCAGGAGAGAATTCCATTCAACTTCGAGCCCCTTTACGAGGGTGTCAATCAAATTATGATGTTTAAACCTTCATGACTTAATCACCTCCCAAAGGCCATACCTCTTAATACAGTACTATTGTATTAGAGATGAAGTTTCAGTGTGAATTTTGGAGGGGGCGCCATTATTAAAGCCTAGCAAGTTCCATTGCAATAGACTGAAAGTTTGTTCTCCCAAATTCATGTGTTAAAATCTCATCCCCAGTGATGGTATTAGAAGGTGGGGCCCTCATAAAAGAGACCTCAGATTAGATTAATTAGACTAATGTTGGGATTAGTGCCCTTGTACTGGTAAAAAGAGAATCTAGATAGCTACTTTAGCCCCTTCAGCACATGAGAGCACTGTGAGAAGGTGGCCATCAGTGAGCCAGGAAGCAAGCCTTCCCCAGACACTGCATCTGGTCTTGTACTTCCCAGCATTTTGAACTGTAAGAAATAAATTTCTGTTGTTTATAAATTACCTAGTAGATGGTGTTCTCTTATAGCAACCTATCTGGACTAAGACACTCACACTTTGAGAAACACTGGAATAGGTCTATTCCATTGGCTAAGCCATTTTCTGGGCATGTGTAGCTTTGCAGGACAGAGAATCTATCAGAGAAAGTGAGTTGTCAGCTAAGTTGGACTGATCTTTATGTCTGGGATACCCATAAGGGTAGACTTCAGCTTCTTAGAGGTTTGGATTCCAGGGCTAGGTTTCACCTTCTGGGAATGGGGAGAAGGGGAGGGTAGAAGCAGAGGTCCTCTTATGCAGGACTTGTATACCAGACAGGAAATTCTGGGCTTTGTTGAGCTGCACGACAGAATTAGGAAAACTCCTCAAAATGGCACATTCAAGTTAGTTCAGCCCGTTCTGCTGAGGCGTGTAGACTGGCTGCAAAGCAACCGATCAAGAAGATCTAGGAGACAGAATACTTTGAGTCAGGCTGTGTGGCATGTGTCGAATTTCCATGGGACCTTGAAGTGAAGAGATTTGTCAGCTAACTCAAGATGAAATGTCCGTTATTTACTGTGTTCTCTTGGAGAGGTTCACATTGTGAAGGCAACTACATGGGAAAAAGAGACAATACTCTTAACAAAAGCATTCGGGAAGTGATGGGAAAAAGTAGCTGGCAAGAAATAACAGGGGAATAAAACACATGCTGGAGCCATTCCGATCAGAGACCTCTGGAAGATTAACAAGCACCTTTTTTTGTTATGGGCCCTGCTATAAGTGTCCTGGGACTCTGGTTACGGTCAAGCAACTCTGGAGTCTCCAGTCGGCATGACAAATCTGAGCCGTCTGTGGATCCTGGCTGCAGTGTCATCTCTAGTCGTGGGCTGAAGGAGATTCCTGGCTGCTTAGAGGTCTCTCAAAGTGGCTTCTCTGTGACACTCAGGTGGTGTGGTCCTCAGCTTGCACCTTGGAGGCTATGCAAACACTTTTAAACACCCTAGAGTAATAGCTCTCAACTGGGCTGATTCATCTCCCCCCCACCCTACCCCCCCCCCCCCGGAAAATTTAGCAATATCTGGTTGTCGTTTCTAAGTGGGGGGGGGGTAATGATGTTGTTACTGGCCTCCACTAGGAGAGAAGGACCACTTCTCTCCTACAGGCTTTAGAGGGACCAGGCCTTGGTGACATGCTGATTTTGGGCTCAAGCCTGAAGAAATGTGAGAGAATAAATTTCTGTTGTTTTGAGCCAAGTAGTCGTGGCACTTTGTTACAGTGGCTTAAGGAAACTAAAGCATCATTCCTCTCTCTTGGCCCAAGCAGGGGAGGGTGATGTTGCTGTGGGTAGAGGCCAGTCACACACAGCAAATGTTGCTTGGAAGATGTGCATACATTCCAGACACATGGGACAAACGGGTGACTGTGGTTGGCCCTGATGTAGAATTGTGTCTTCTCAGGGGCCTCGGGAACAGTTTTGAATTCTAGCTGTTACATAGATCCTATGATAGGAAGAAGCTCTGTCTGCCATTTGCCCTCCAAGGAGAAGGGAAAGTTGTCCAATTTGCTTCTCTTTCTTTTCCCCTAGGATCTGCTGAAGGAGGGAAAATCTCCCTGTCCTCAAGTCCAGATGTCTTGAGTTAAATGAAATGGCTGTGTCCAGGGCCTAGAATGGCCTCTTCTGTCCTTATTTTTATTTCTGGGGAGAATCCTTAGGCTGCAAGATTCACAGGGGACAGGACAACAGGCCAGATTTGTTTCCATCCCAATCGTGTCCCCAGCTTGTAGCACAGGGTTTGACACATACAGGGCACTCGTTAAATATCTGTTGGCTGAAGCGAATGAAAGGTGCCTCACTGACTGAGCTTGGAGCATTGTTAGATGTTTCTCAGGTCAGAGAGGAGGGAGGCATCTGTTGGAAGGAATAGCAGCAGGCTCTCATTTCCCCTCCCTTCTAAGTCTTGCTTAGTTCAGCGTCCCTCACTTCATTTAGCCTCCCCTGGTGGGTCACACATGTGCTTTGGCATAAGATGTAGCTGTACCTGTTTCTAGACTCCCTTGGGTCCTTGCAGTATAAGTAGTTTCTTAGCAGTATAAGTTGTTCAAGCAGCTTAACCTCAGTGATCTTCTGTTTCCTCTTCCATATTGTAGAAATAATAGAAGTTCTCTTAGTTTGTGATGTGTGAGAGGTTTACATGAAAAATGCATGACAAATAGAAATGTCCAACAGATTTTCTCAAGAAGCTTGTAATTGGAAGGTGATAGAGAAGAAAAAACAAGCAAAAAATAGAACAACCTAAGTGTCAAAGTGGGAACATACATGAGTTAGCATATGAAGACGGCTAGCATGATGCCTGGCGCTTGGGACAGATTCAACAGAAATATTAGCATGTTCTTCCTTATGAAAGATTCCATAGAACCTCAGAGGAAGGATAAACACGGAAGGAGAGTTAGGCATACATTTTGAGCTATAGCAGGAGGAGGTGGAACAAGTTTCTATTTGATGGGCTCTAATTACTCCATGTAAAATAGGACAATGCTGTTTCCAGAGGGAGGGAAGGAAATGAGGACAAGATTTGGACTTGAGAGCGTTGGGGAGTTTGGAAAGTTGAACAGGGGAATGGGAAAAGAAATTAAATGGGAATGAGAATGTGCATATGAAAACACAGCTAAGACTGAAATGGCATTCTTTTTTCTAGAGAAGCACATGGGCCTTTTTTATTCCAACTCTGAAGAAGTTCATGCGTGGGGAGGAAGTCCTTGTGCGTGTGGGGTACATGGGCTGTCAAGAGGGCAGCAACCCTGACAGAATCATTGAGAATTCAGGTGACTCGTGGGTCCAAGGGGTTTGAAAAGGAATGTGAATCCAGGAGGTAGGTAGCACACTAGAAGAAGGAACCCAGAGACTGAAGCTCTGAGGAAGGAAGGAGGGAGCAGACAGAGCACAAAGGCATCATGGAACGTGTACTTTGCAGAATTAGAAGTCCTGGGTGACAAGGTGTTCTATAATGAGTAGGTCCCATGTGAATGGGTTCTGCAGGTGAGGTGAAATTCCTTGGAGAAGATTGGGTTCTGTGGACGCTAACTTTGCCTGTGTAATGGCGGGAAGTGAGGCAGATGGAAAATTGAGCCGTGTGGAAAATCTTTGCCATTTGTTATGGATTGTATTGTGCCACCAAAAAGACAGGTTGGAGTTTAAACTCCTGGTACCTCAGGGTATGACCTTATATGGAAACAGTGATCACAGATACAATTAATTACGGTGCTACTGGCGTATGGTTGGCCCTTGTCCCTTTTGACTGGTATCTTTATAAAAGAGAACACCATTGTGAAGACAGCCACATGGGAGAAGATGGCCATGTTACAGCAGAGGCAGAGTTAGGAGCGATTCATCTATAAATTGAACAATGTCGAGGATTGCTGACAAATGTCAAGAGCCAGGAAGAAGGAAGGACCACTTCTCTCTTGTAGGCTTTAGAGGGACCAGGCCTTGCTAACATGCTGATGTTGGGTTCAAGCCTCCAGAACTGTGAAAGAATAAGTTTCTGTTGTTTTTAGCCAACTAGTCTGTGGCACTGTGTTACAGCGGCTTGAAGAAACTAACGCATCATTCCTCTCTCTTGGTCCAAGCTACTCATCCTTTAAGACTCCTCCCACGAGCCTTTCCCATGTCTCTAGTGACACTGACCTCCGCTGTTGTTCTTCTCAGAATTCCAGCAACACTTGGAGTCTGGCACAGTTATGCGTAATTTCAGCATCTAACTCCAATCTGTTTCACGATTTCCTTCAACTTGGTTCAAGGTTTTCCTTACCTGAGGTGTAAGCACCTGACCTCTCAGAGTTTCACCCCACCTGAGGTAGTGCTCAGTGGCTAGTAGCTCCTTGCTCACTGCTTAGGAACATCTTGCTGCCAGTTATATAATACAGCTTAAACTTGATCCCTCATCTAGGTCACTTGCAAGGCACTTTTCTAGGGCACCACTGTCCTGACGGGGTTTGAATGCCGCTGGATTCCCTTGGCTCATTATAGTGACTCTAAAGTGCACATAGTTCAAAACGTCATACTTTATTTTTTTTTTTAACCATGAGAACAATTAAAATACAGGAATGTTCAATGTTGAGGAAGCCCCCAGTGCAGAAATAATTAAGAGACAGGGATGAGAAGAAAGAATCTTTTATCAGCACAGCCTTCCTCCCTCCCCCCAATATTTAGCTATTGGAGCAGTAGAGTTTCCAGTTCAGACAGAAGCAGAGCTGAATTATTGACAAGACTTTTTGAGAAAGCTATTAATTTGGACAGGTTGGCCTACTCAGAGGAACAGTTTCTATTGCCCTATGATCAATGGTTTGTTTTTTAATACTTTCTGCTCTGTGCCTAATTCTTCATTTTGATTCACTCCAACCAGAGCAATGCCTGACACGCAGTAGGCATATCACAAATTTTTGTTGTGTTAATGCATGCCTTATCATTTGTATGGGATGGGGACATCCAGTTCTTCACTCTGTGACCTCATTTTGAAGAAGAATCCAGATAGAAAAGGTGTCGTAGGACAGAGGGAAGGCAGGAACAGAGGCTGTGTGAAGCCGTCTTCTGGTATGTGTGCAATGGTGGGAAGGAAGGGAACTAGGGTTGTCTTCATACTTCTTGGTTCCAGACTGAGTGGCGTGGCATTGTTTGGGGAAAGAATGTAGCTTTGGGGGAGGTGGGTGGACAGACAGCAGGGCCATGTGTTCTGAGGCAGCCAGTAGGAAAAGAACACCAGCTGGGACTTGAAACAGTCCAAGAACCAAGAATGAGTGTTGAAAAGCGTGAAAATTGGCGAGCATGGAGTGGGCACATGTTGGCGAAACACGGGGACCCAGATGTACTGAGAGCTGCAAGATGGTGGGGTTGGCCGGCTCCCTCACTCCTGACTGCAGAGCCGCTGAAACAAATGCACGCTTTGGCTGAGAGTCTGCAGAGCTCATTGCAGTGCAGTCTCTGTGAGATGAAGTCACACCGGAGTTCCTCGGCCACCAAGATGCAGTTATATCATTATTCTCTTGACTCAAGAATTTTAGAAAAAAATCATTCTCCTGCCCTAGAGAAATACAAACAAGGATCCCAGTAGATTCTGTTTGGGGAGAAAACTTTCTCTCTAGTCGTATGCTCTCCCCAGGGACTCAGAACCAGAGCCCAAAGAAAGCTTTGAGTTCACTTAGTTTAACCCTCATTTTATAAAGGAAGGCGTTAAGATGCAAAGGTAAGGTCTCAATTTATCCAGCCTCACAAATCAAAAAGAGGTGAGAATGGTACTCAAACCGGAGTCTTCCTGCTTGAAATGACGTGAGCTTCCAAGTCCAACAGCAACCCCACTGCAGACTTCGCAGTGTGTATTAAAGTTCAAGGGTAATGTGTAACCCCTTGTGAACATCGACACCGTGGTCACCAGGGTCCTTAGCACAATGACAAACCTTGAGCTCTTTCAGTTCCTTTTTCTAAGCCTTCTTTCTTCGTGTCTGGCTTCCGCTTGTCCCCCTCCTGTGTCATGCTGTCTCTACTCCAGGAACTCTGTCCACCTGGCCAGCATTCCTCCTCTTGAAGCATCAGAAGCCAAAAGCCACTTCTTCCTCTGCAACTTGAGTCATGTGTCAGAACTTTGGTTTCTCCCCAGCAGAGCAGCTCTCTACTTTATGGCTGGGTGGATTCTGTGACTCGAGTGATTTGCCAGTGGTGTGAGTGATTTGTATTGAACTCTACCAGAGTTAAGCCCGTTAACCCAGCTGAGTCACACACCGATACACTGTCCACTTTACTGGCATCCCCTTTTCAGTTAGCCCCTCTCTTCCATTAGAAGAGCTAGGAGGAGGGAGGCAGCAATTTGGGGCAAAAGCGATCAGCTCCTGATGTAGTCAGTGCCGAGGCAGGGGCAGAAGAGCAAGCAGAACTAGACTGCTCTCATAGCCACTGGGTCGCTGGTGTCACCTAGTTATTCCCAGATGCTTCATGCGTAGTGAACCTTTCTGTGAACAGTCTCTTGGGCGCCACATACACATTGCCTCAATGCATTCTGTCAGTCCAGGGTACAAGCATTACTTGCTATTGTGCAGGCTTAGGATAATGAGGTGCACTGTTGGTGAGAGGAGCTAGGATTTCAGTTGAGGATGAAGTCTTCTGTGCACCATTCCAAAATCAAGTGCTTTTGGCCTTTCTTCTTCCTTGATTCCTTTAACAAATTCTACTTTTTTCTCAGCACAGTCCAAAACATTGACTTTTCATGGAAGAATTTATAAACTTTCTCAGTCTAAAGGAATAGGAGAGATCATCTGATTTCAGTGCCTGGTGCAATGTGGATGCTTAGTACCTTGCTTGACCTCTTGGCAGTGCTGGGGGTGATGGGGAATTGTGGGTAAATTAGGGAAGGCGTTCCATAGATGATCGGCATTGCTCTTGTCTGTGGTGAAGAGAATGGTCGAGGGGAAGTCCAAGCTGGTCCTGGGAAGGCCAGTTGCTGGGTCAACCTGACACAGGTGGCTAGAGCAGATGTCATGTGGCCAAGAGAATGGTTCTGCCTCCCTCTCCACATACGTGGCCCTGGGACAGGCGCAGATGCTCAGAGGGAGGAAGCAGAGTGGAGACCTGGTTTTTCCACACTTTCAGACATGTGCCTCGGGGGTCCCAATTAGACTTGTGGTCTTTCAATTTCTTGCTTTCTAGGTTTCTGTAACTCTGGTTTCTCCCTTTCATATCACAGCATCAGCATTCACTTCTCCCTATAAAGTTCTCTTCAATAGGTTAAATATTCTCCGGTGGTGCTTTTCAGACCCAGTGTCTCTGCTTTCACTCGAGTACTCCAATTGGTCACTGTGCTTCAGCCGGGGTTTGCCTTGGTGGGGAGATTAGAGGTAACCTTGACTCAGCTGATCTTTAACTCTGCCATCTCCCCTGAGCGGTTCCTGCCCCCTCAGGGGGGTCTGTTGGATTCTGTTTAGATATTCTGTTTACACCACTCGTGTGACACCAAATGATCAGTGGTACAGAACACAGCATGTTTATGTTGAGACTTTTTAAGGTGCTGAGTAAGCTCAGGATGACGATTCTACACGGGGGCTCTTGCAAATTTAACAGAGTCTCAAATCTTTTTAAAATCTTTCTTTAAACCTCCACCTCTTCAATTACTGATAAAGACCTAGTCACATTCTAGCTTTTGGTTTTACTTTGAAAAGACTGAAAGAAAGCCTAAGAAATTTGAGAGAGGACGATAAAGCCAACTCTGAACAGTCAGACCCCCTGGAAATCCAGGGAACATCTAGTCACAACCTTTAAAATATTCCATCAACTCTAGTGAAGTCATTTCATTGTAGTCTGGGTCATATCAGTTCTATCTCCACCACTTGACAGCACAGACTCCTGCCTCACACAGGTGCAGATAAACTTGTTCACTAATAGGGGCAGCATTCTTAATTATTGTACTAAAGACTTGAATATTCCAGAACTGACCTGGCCATCTAGACCACAGTCAAGAAGAAAAATCGTCATCCTGGAAAAGTTTGTCATTTCGGAGTGATTCTTAGAGCTTCCTTTTAACGGTCCAGCTCTTATTTCTGGCCCGTGCTGGGAGAAGGGGTGTCCCTGTCATCTCAACCATTGGCCCTGAGCCTTAGGTTTCTGCTTTTTACCCTCATCACTAGAAATCATACTGTTTCTGCTCCTCTGCTTGGCATTATATCCAGGTACCATCTGCATCCTGCAAAGCTAACCTGCCTCATCGCTCCCCACTTAGTTCAACAGTAGGGACAGTGTAAGGAAAAAGTCAGAGATGTCCACCTGGCTGCCCGGAAGGGATGGTCACATATGCCTGGGTGTCATGCATTACTCTGGGATTCATGGTCGAAAGGAAGGGAACGGCTCCACATGTCAGTCTCTGCGTCTATTTTGGCCCAAATATAGAGTTAGAAGAGCTAGACTTCGGCTGTCCATTCTTCCGTTTCTCAGAGTCCTCACCCAGGCTTCCCAGGCCTTCTTAGAAAACGGCTACTCTTGAACTCATTACCTCCTCCCGTGCTGGTGACGGAGATGTGCACGCAGAGAACAGTGAAGGCTCTCAGGGATATCTACATTTCAGCATTTCTCGATGTAGGGGATGTCACATGCTTTCTGGAAAGGGTCAGATAATAAGCATTTTAGGCAGGGAGCCACATGATCTCTGCTGCACTGTTCAACTCTGCCACTGTAGTAAAATGCAGCAGCAGACAGCATGTAAGTGAAAATGTGTGGTTGTGGTCCAGTAAAACTTTACTTATGGGCACTGAAGTTTGAATTGCACGTAATTTTCATGTTATAAAATATCATTCATCTTTTGCTTTTTAAAAATATTTGAAATCTAAAACCGTATTTAATTCTTAGGATTTATAAAAACAGATAGTGGAATGACCTGTGTCTTGCCAGTCCCTGATTTAGCCAACAGCGATGGGCACCTGGCTATTATCTCTAGGCACCATCAAGAGCCTGTTAGCTCTTGCCTTTCTGGAACTTTCCCTTTCCTGAACACTTCAAACCCAAATAAGGTCTCACCTATAACAAGAGCTAGAATTACTATCACCACTGTAGGCTTAGGTGCATCTTACTTTCTCCCAACTTTTTAGAGAACGTGTTGAATTTGTGGAATTACACTTTGGGGGGGAAAAAAGAATAATGCCACAAATGCAATAAGCAATAGAATGTATTAGTTTTCTATTGTTACCATGCCAAATTACCACACATTTAGTGCCTTTAAGTAGCACACGTTTATTATCTTATGGTACTGTAGGTCGGTCGGATGCTTGGGGCCGGGGCTCAGCTGGTGTCACAAGGCTGAAATCAAGGCTGGCCTCCTGCTGGGAAGATAGTGCAAGAATATCTATCCAAGATCATTTGGGTGCTAGCAGAATCCAGTTCCTTGTGGTTTAGGGCCAAGGTCCTTATTTCCTTTCTGGCCCTCCAGTGGGGGCTGCTTTTAGCTCTGAGAGGCCTCTGGTCTTCACCTCGGGGCCCTACTGCTCAGAGTCAGCAATGGGCTGTGGACTCCTCCTCATGCTTGGACTTGCTTTGCTTTCTTTTTATTGTGTCTCTCTCACTCCAGCCAGAGAAATTTTCTGTTTTTCAGGCTCTTGTGATTAGGTTGAGTCCACTGACATCATCCAGGAGTCTCCCAAGCTTTAGGTTTAGGACTTCAATTATATTAGTCTCTTTGTCAGAAGGCAGGAATTGAGGTATAGACATCTTTTGGGGTCATTATTCAGCTTGCCACAGTGAATTTTAGGTGTGTAAGCTGCTGCGTTTGCCCTTAATCTCTGTAAGATGTTGGCCTGAGGATCATTGCACAATGGCTATAACAATATTTCTGGTATCACGGGCTTACTTATGAGGATTAAATGATATAAAACTTCACTCAATAATATAAAACATGAGAAGTGCTTATACCAGATTATGCTCAATAAATATGCTCAATAGATACAATCTATTATTTTTATTGTTATACATTTTTATTATTCTTTTCTAAAGTGACAGAAGCTATTAGGTTGGCTTACTTTCCAAATGTTTTGAAGTTGACTCAAATGTATACTTCATAACAAAGTAAAGAATAAATTTAAATTTTCGTTTACTCTTGTGGACAGTTCTGATCACGGTAGCGATTTCTGCAGAGGCTGCGCCTGCCGAAGGGTAAGGCTGGTGTGTAAATGTGACACACATCCAGGGATGAGACAAGTCCCAAAGGATTCTGAAAGATGGATTTCAAACTTACAAAAGAAAGATGATCAATTCGAGATTTTTAGTAAAATTATTATTATTTTAGTTTCTGAGTGCAAGAAAGATCAAAAATAAATTCAGTGCAAATAGAAATTTATATAGTCCATTTAGAGAAGATATTTTGTGTTCTCTTGTATTTCACAGTCATTTTAAATTGAATTACAAGCTTTTATATCGCAATCTGAAGTTATATATTCCAACTTTATTGCTTTGATTTAATATTCTATCTTAATTAAGTTTCCAAATGAGAAATTACAAAAGAATTATAGCAGCGAAGGAGATTTTAAGATTTTCAAAGGGTGAGGATGAGGGTATAAAAAATGTGCTTTTGAGGTTTTTTTTGAGGAACCTATAGAAGTTTTAAGGCCTTTTTTTCTCTAGAGTCAGATAGATGAAGCTTTGGAAAGTGGGTCTCTGGACAGAGAGCCCTTTGATCAAGTTGGTTCCAAGGAACACCCCTTCTTTGATTTTTCTCAAATACTATGCCAGTATGACACATACCGAGACTTCCCTCTATGTTATATTTATATAATGCTTTATTTTTCTTTCTAGCCTCTGAACTCTTTAAGAGGAGGAAACATGTCTTTCCTGTAGGTAACAGCACTAGATAAATGTGTAGACTTGAGGAAACCGAACATAGTAGAAAGAGTGATTTCAGAATTCTGTACAAGACCACAGTCGTATTTTCTTTTTTTTTTGCAGTTGTGGTTTATCTAGATTTCATCATTTAGATTTTTGTTAACTCTCTGAATGACCTTGAGCTTCAGTTTTCTGACCGTCTGAACATGGGTACTGTTATTGACCTTGTTGGAGGAGATTAAGATAATGTACCTGGTGGAGCTCAATATCTGATATGAAACAAGTTCTAAGTGACAAAAGAGTTTAACTCGTCAGTTATTATTGTTCCCCTGAATTCTGGAGGAGTCTTATTACACTTTATAGAGTCTGAGGTTTTAATTTTTTTCTGCTTTCAAAGCAAAATTTACGTATTCTTTGTATGCTACAAAATTAGATTTGGAGAGGATATTTAAGATTCTCTAAGCCCTCTTCTTAATGCAGAGACTCAGCCTGGCTTTCCATCAGAATGGGGCATATGGCCCTGGACTTTAAAGAGAGTAGGACTAGCTAAGTCGAGAACTGAGAAGTGGAGACCAGGCAGAAACTAGCAGGAGGGGGTGGAGATTCAGCTCAAGTGGTACAGCACCCAGCACCCCCATAAAATAAAATAAAATAAAATAATAAAATAAAAAAGAACCTAGCTAAGGAGTGTGGAGGTGATGGTGGGAAAGGAGTGCAGGCAGGAAGAATTTATTAGGTGTCTTTTAGAAAAGATGAGATGACAAATCTGACTGGTGAACAAGGGTAGGGAAGGTGAAGCGGACTTGTGTGTTACAAAGCCAGATCCCGTGCAGGTGCTCTGCTGAGTGCTTGTCGTGATCCTGTCGTATCCTTGATTCTTGGCCCATTTTACTGACCGGGAGCAGTTCATACACATTAACTCACCACAGGTCCCATTGGGAGTTTCTTTCCCTGTTTATTCCCTGTGAAGGTTGAGGAAGGGGAACAATCCAGTGATTAGATAGGCAGTCGGGTGGAGGCTCATCCTAGAGGCAAGAAGACACGTTAAGTTTTTAGTTTGGGAGGTGGGGGAATGAAGCTTATGATAGAATAAAAAAGGTGAGTTAGGAAGCTTCACCTTGACAGCTGGAAATTCCTCAGCGCATTTTTGACACGCAAGGTTGCCATTTTAGTTTCTGTCCATCCAAATTTGTTTATTAGGTTGTAACCTTTCTTCAGGGAAAATGGGGGAAGGTGGAGTATCTAAGCCTCTCCTGAGCCACACTCGCACTTATTAAAGACATGTAATGAGGAGCAGAGAGTTTTCCCTCTTGCTGCTGGCAGAACCCCGAGCAGAGCTGGGCTTGCTAATGCTTTCTTAGCAACATTGCACAATTGTGCCTGAGATAGCATTCTAAGCATTCATTCTGAATTTTTCATATCTTCCCCATTCCAGTTTTATCCCCTCAAGTCATGTACTGACTTCAGGGCTGAAAATGTCTTAGCTGACTGTCAGTTTCTTTGCTGTTAAGGAACAGAGGTGGGGCACTGCCATGATTACATTATGGCCCTTAATACGTTTAATGTGGAATGGAATTATGTGACGGGACTTGATGACTGTCTATTGCCTTAAAAATTAACACCTCATCTCTGATGCGGTGTTTATATTTAATAAATGCCTTACCTCATCATTTGTCTTTCAGCAGCATGTTATCTAGTGCATTGTGCAATTGCAGCAGCTGCCTGCTTAATTAGCACGGATGCACCTTGGCATGGTCCACCTGCCCTTTCCACACTGGGGGCCTGTTGAGTTCCAGGTCCTCTCACATTTCCCTCTGGACTCCCAAGGTGACACTGGGAAAGCTGATAAAAGTTGTTGACAATGTGCTTCTCTTGCGCCTTTGTACTGACCCTGGGCTGTCCAGAGATGCCAAACACAAAGGTCCTGGGGGGACTGTCAAATTCTTGAGACATTCTTGTCTGCTTTCTCTCTTACCAAAACTCCTCCCCCCATCACTGCAGGATCTTGGTTTTAACTAAGGTGACCGTTTGAAACAATAAACCAAAAAAATTTAAAAGCCTCTAATCAGTAGGTGAGCCAGAGTATTAATCTTACAAAGTGATGACATGCAAGCATCTTCCCTTCATCTTTCCTCCTCATGTAGAATTTAGAGCTGCAGGCAACTTAACAGACTATTCTACTCTAAGCCCCAGACATCCTGCTTCAGTAAATCTGGCGTGAGGTTTTAAGTATGTGTATAGGGAAAAAGTTTCAGTTGATTCTCACATGTCACCCTGGGGAAGAAAGATGCTTCTTGTGAGATAATCGTGAGGCTCTAAAGTTGCATTGTCAAATGCAATAGCCATTAGCCACGTGTGAGAACTTAAATTTAAATCAACTAAAATAAAGCTGAAAATTCAGTTTCTCATTGATATTAGCCTCCCTTCCCTTCCCTTTCCTTCTCCTCTCTTTTCTTGTAAGCATCTTTATTAAACTTGTATGAAAATAAGATCAAAGGAGGGTACTTGGAGCAGAGAGTTTGCGGGTGCACTTCATAAGTTAAGGTTAGACTTTCGTACTAGCCACTTTCAAGTACTCTCGGATACACATGACTAGTGCTGACCTTGTCCAGCGGCACAGACATAGAGCTTTTCTTTCATCACAGAAAGTCTATAGACGGTGCTGCTATGAATCATAATCTAGGATCAGTATTGCTCGTTCTAAGTGAGGAAACAACATTCTGGAAAGCAGGGCAGGATGAAGAGACGGTGGGAAGTCTAGGATGTGCCTTCTCTGAGGGGAAAAGTACCAGTTCACGGCTATTTCTCTGATACCCAGAGCAGCAGTCCATTTTAGTTCAACTGGAATTTCCAGTCTGATTGTGTTTTCAGCCATGGGTGTGAATGCCACTTTACAGTGACTTACTAGATGTATTCTGTTACTCAAGTTTCTGGCTTATAAACTAATGGAAACTATAAAAATAGTTTCCATATAAGAGTAGGAGAATACAAACATTAATAGCACAAAATGAAAAGAACGTATCAGAGATGGACCTATTGATTTGGAGTGATTTCCTTTAGGTAATATTGATTGAGGAAAGCAACCATAGAGTACGGGGGGTGGCTATGAATGCCTATGGAGTTGGAAGGGGGTGAAGCTAAGCAAAGAAGGAGAAAAAAGACTACTAAAAATGTATGCTCTGATGACATGTATGCGATTACATAAAATTACATGTGCTTATGTTTAATAAGAGAGATGATAAAACTAGTTGGAAGAATTTACTGACTGTCCATAGGTCAGCGAATGGTGGAACTAGAATGTGAACTAGAGCTTCCGACTCCAAACTTGGGTGAGCATATTGAGCGGTCCAGAGCCAGATTCTGGAGCTGGACCACCCAGTGTTTTGGGTCCTGGTTTGACCACTTCCTGCCCTGTGTAGTTTTGATTTGAAGTCCTCATTGCTAAAATAAGGAGTTGAAAAGGCTAAATGAGCTAGTATTTTGGAAGCATTTAATTCAGTGCTCAGTACGGCATAGGTCCAATGTAAGTGTAAAGGTGCTGCCTTCCTTTGTCCCACTCAGCTGTATGAAATTTGTCAGCAAGGTGTGAATATTGCTCCCGGCATTGTAATTTTTGCATTGGTCTTTGAGGAAAGGTAGTTGTAAGGGCTGATCAAAGGACTCAACTCAATATAAACAAAATAGTGCACATTTGTTAGGGGACTAAAAAAATAAAAGAAATAACACTTTGGGGAATCTATTTTAGTGAAATAAGGAGAAGTAGGGGAAGCACTTTATGCATATATATGTTTATTGCTGCATTTTCATAATAATAAAAGATTGGAGGCCGCTTGAATCTTTTACTGTGGGGATTAGTTGAGATGACTGCTAAATATCTAATTTAATGGAACATTTTAAACTGGTTCAATTGCTTAAGAAAGTAGAAAATAATATGTTAAGTACTCATGCTATAATGTTACATTACAGTATGGAATTTAAAATTATATACATATTATGATTATATTAAAATAATATTTTTTATGGAAAAGAGCTATCACAACATAAACACGTTCATAATGCAGAGATCAGACATGATATTGTAATAAGTAATTAGAGTCTGATGAAGATTTGCTTGTCTCTGGCTGTTTAATACTGGCAATTCTGTGGACTCCAGACCGTATCAGTCTTCACTTGGAGGTGAAAACAGAGGTTGGAGGCAGGACATTGAGCTGTTTGTCTTTTTTATGAGCTGATATGTCATTGGAATGTGTATTTGCAGGGAGACATCTATCCGTTTAAGAGATGGCTGTTTGCTAGATTTGTGAAGCGACCAGGGGATGAACGCAGGAAGAAGAAAGGTTTCTTCACTATGTAGCATCCCTTTTTCTTTGTCCCATAGTAAAGTTTCATTCTTGAGTGCCAATCTAATCAGGTCAGAACGTCTTCCTGATGCCAGCAGTCTACATGACCTTGATTAAACCTCAGGTCCAAGTGTCTTGTGGGGACTTACTGGTTCCTTCTCGCAAAGTACTTAGACTAGTGTTATCTTCGTCTCTTCCCTTTCTGTTTGCCTAAAGAATTTTTAATGAGATATAATTCATGCAGCATAAAATACATCTGTTTAACATATACAATTAGGTGGTCTTCAGTATATTCAGAGTAGCGCAGTCACCTCTAATTCTGGAGCATTTTCATCCCCCCAGAAGGAACTGAACCCCGTGCCCATAGACAGTCAATCTCCATTATCCTTTTGTCTTAGCCCTTGATAACCATTAATCTGCTGTCTGTCTTTAAGAATTTCCCTATGGTGGACATTTCAAATAAATAAAGTCACACAATTTGTGGCTTCCTGCATCCGGCTCATTCATACTGAAGCATTTGTCAGTCATGCATTCCTTTTATGGCTGCAACATGCCATTGCGGGACAGAGTTTTCCTAGCTATACTGTTAGCAGGTAGCCTAGCAATTTCTTACATAATAGTCAATGACATTCTTCTTTAAATAGTTCTCTTTTCGGGCAGCCATAGTCAATTTTTTTCTTTTAAATATGGTATCCAAATTTTCTTCTCCATACTTATTAGTGTTCACTAGAGGAATAGATTTAATATAAAAATATATATGATTATATAAAGGATTTGCTAGGGAGGAAGGCTTAGGACGGCTGCCTGTGGAATCAGGGGTGGAAGAATGCAAAGTGGCTGCACTCTGGATGGCAGCTGAAGGTCCAAGGCCAGAGCTCACTAGGGAGTCTGCTGTGAGTCCACGGCAGAAAGCTGAAGGGTCTGCACTGAAAGCCTGGAGGAACTGGAGATGAACGTACAAAGGCAATGGTTAAGGGTAGAGCTCTGAAGAAGAAAAAGGAAGATTTCCTCCTTCTTTCCCTTTTTATTCCATCCAGGCTGTAAGCCTAATGATTGGTGACACCCACATCTAGCATGGATCGTCCTTCCTCAGTTTGCAGGCTGTATGTCCATCGTCCACAGACACACCCAGAACTTTATTAATCTTCTAAATGTTCTTACTTAAGTGGACACATGACAATTAATGATCATACCACACCCCTGCAAGTATCCCCAACTCAAATTAACAAGATCAATAACCACCAATTTCTCCACAGCCGCATTTGAGTTTATCTTTGTTCGTTGGCCAGATTGAGCTTCTTACATAATGACTTCGCATAGTCAGCTCTTGAACAAAAACATCTAGTAGCTTCCCATTGTCTGTATTTATTCAACAACAATATTGTGAATGCCTATTACATTCTAGAAACTGTGTCAGACACTAGGATTTAGCTGAACAATGTAAGTGTAATTCCTGTTCTCATAAAGTTTAAAGTTATTATATAAGTAATCACATGAATAAATGAGTATGAATTATGGTACTTAATGAAGATCATATTCAGGAAAATTAAGATCATATTTAACTTGAGATAGGAGGGAAGTCTCTTTTGGTGAGAGGGGCACTTGGGATTGATCCTGAAGGATAAGTAGACACTAGCCAAGGAAAAGATGGAGGGATATAGGATTAACGTGTGAAGATCCTATGGCAGGAATGTACTCTGTAATTTCCACAAAAGTGAAAAAGAGACACTGTGGCTGGGACATCATGTATAGATGTGAATGATAGGAGTTGTGGCTGGTGAATTAGGCCGGAAATAGATCATACATATTGCAGGTCTTGTTAGGGATTTTGGATTTTTATCTCAAGTATGATAGAAATCCATCGATGTGCTTTAAACAGAGAAATGTTAAAATACAATATTGGTTAATTAAAAACCATTCTAGGATGTGCAAAGGGCGGAAACCAGATAGGAGGGTTTGGGGCATTCCAGGGAAGAGCTGATGTTCACAATAGGGGGACAGTGGTACAGGTGGATGGTTTGAAACTTATATTGGAAATAGAATCTCTAGAATCTGGTCACTAGTTGGATGTAAACACCAAGGGAGAGGAAAAGAAGGAAGACTCCTAGTTTTCTGGTATGAGTCACTAAGTGGATGAAAGGGCCATTTATGAAAGGGAGGAGGAGTCGAGTGAGGGCTTGCATCTGGGAGAATCAAGAAGTTAGTTTTAGAGTGGCTAAGTTTGAACGCTCCAAAGTGGAAAGAGCAGATATGCAGTTGTGTAATTCTGTGTGAAGCCCAGAAGAAAGGGCTTGGCTGGAGATATGTTTTTGAGTGTCTTTGGCACCTGAACAACTGTGGGCTGTCTGAGATTGCCAAGAGAGAAATGATGAATGAGGACAGAAGAGCGCCCAGGTCCCAGCTCTGATGAATTTCAGCGATGCTGAGCTGGTGATGGGTCAGGCGCAGGTGAGGGAGGGGTGGAGAGTCAGCCAAACAGATTAACGGGAATAGCCAGAAAAGCATGAAGGGAGCCAGGAAAATGAAATGTGGAGTCATGAAGCCCTGAGAAGATGGTTTTTCCAAAAGGAGGACACAGCTGTGGTGAATGCTACTAAGAGGGCCGGTAAGATTGTATCTGTCTTATTGTCCAAGTGCCTGATGATAGCAGGTTTTGTGCAGTGTGGGCAGCAGGTGCTGGGTTAGAGTAAGTTGAAGAAGAAAGACAAATAAACGGTTGGAGACAAGGAATGTAGAAAATCCTCTTGTGTAGTAGGGCTGCGAAGGGGTGTAGAGAAGTAGGGCCATTGTTGGGTCAGGGAAGGTTTTTAGTTCTTCTTTTTTGGCTTTTTTGTTTTTAAGAAGGGAGAGAATAGAACCTATTTAAGTGCAGATAGAAAGCAGGTTGAAGATCGTTGAAGGGTGGAGAGGCACTATGGATGCTAGCAGTTCCCAAGAAGAGGGTCATGTGGAGATGGACTGAGATTTCTGGGTTTGGAGGGATGGAGTAAGAGAAAGCTGGGAGGAGATGAGCGGAGGTTCAGACAGCCTTGGGGATTTAGTAGTGAGTGGCTGGAGGCATTTCCTCCTGGTGGGACTTCCGGCTTCCTTATGAAGTGAGGGTGAGTGTCTGTGAAAGTAAAGAACTGGGGAATCCATCAGAATTATGAGTGGTATAAAGAAGGGATGAAATGATCACTGTGGGGGATGGGAGAGCAAGCTCACTGCAGAGAGAATAAGAAAAAAGTCTGAACTCTTTTGCCTGGCATTCATGTGTACATTTATTCCAGGTTTCATGCCCAGTTCAATAAGGCATGTTTGCTGTCCTCAAGTCGCTCACTGAGGACACAGCAACAAATACTACTGCACATAATTTAGTTGTAGTTAACACTGAAACAGAATGCAAAATGGAGAGTGGGAGAAAAGCGATGTGTCTAAATCAGCCTGGGCCCTGGGAGGTGGAAGATTTCCTAGTGGAGAAGCTCATCTGAGCAAGCTGAGACTAGAACAGTCTGAGTTAGCCAAGCAAAAAGACCTCAGCAGGTGAGCGCAGGGCAGAGCTGCTGGGGGAGCTTGGGAGCCCACAGGGCCCATTGAGGCTGGAGGCTGATTTGAGGCTGGGTGGGCATTAGTGAGCCATGGGGCTGGGAGTTAAACCCAGACCCTGTCAGGGAGGCAATGTGTTAAAGAGCTCGGATTGTGTTCTGAGTGCTCTGGTGAGCCAAGGTGAGGGCTCTGTGCAGGACAGCAGTCAGGTTTGCCTTCTTGATAGATTACTCTGGCTATTGTGGAGGAGATTTGAGGGAGCACAGGGTGCAGCTGCAAGGGGAGGTCAGCTTGCCAGCTGTGACAATAGTCTGGATGCTGGTAGGACCAGACGATGATGTAGATTATCCCTACACCTTTGCACTGCTCCCTTGGGGTTAAAAGTCCTAGGAGAGAAGTTTCTATTGGAACTTACTCCATATGCCAGGGATGGGGCGAGATTGGGCCTCATACTAGTCTAGAGCCGAAGACACGGACTTGCCTTCCAACTATACTTGCAGTAGGGAAATCTACCCAGATAGGACATTCTTCTTGTCATTGCTGAGCAGATAAAATAATTGACAGATGTTCACATTTTTCATTCTATAACTTTCCTTTCCATTCATCTTTGCACTAACTTTCAAGTTAGTACAGATTTACCTCCTTTTAAACTGTAGGTTGGTTAAACTCTTAATGCATATACCTCGAAATTTGATTTGTCCAGATCTTCTAGATTCATGCAGAAGGCCTAACCCGTTAAAGAGTATCTAAGCATTGTTAGTTGTATGCAAAGTATGAACTATGATTTTGACTTAAATGATTTCCTAGATTTAGCCCAAGGACATGCCAATTTCTAGTGTCAAAAGTCCAGCTACAGAGTGATTTACCATGTATCACACTACGTTTTTCTAAGTTTATCTTCCAGATAACAGAAAAATATAAGCCTGTGTAGCCCCATTCCTGAGGCTTTGTGGGACCATATCACTTCATTTCTTTAGACAGTTCTTTAGAAAATAGAAGTAGAATACTTTAAATGTTCTAAGAGGTTAATGCTAATAGATAAGGGGAAAAGAAACCATCATCTGTCTTGCACCTGTCTTGCACCAGTGACCACCTAAGGAACAGCTCTGCTTGGTATCTTGCTTCATGAAAAAGAACTGTTTCAGAGTCAGAGGGTCTTCCCTGGTTTGACCCACATCGTCTCATTAGGTGGGTGGCATTGATGTCATTGAACAGCACTTTGCCATTTCCTGAAGAGTTCAAAATGATGAACTTCAAAGTCAGGCTGGTTTTCCTGGGAGGACCAGGCAATAGTTCATGGGTGTCCAGTGACCAGACAGTAAAGACTAGGGGTCGGGGATCTGGGTGTTGAAGACAAAATAATGTGAGTTACAAGAGGTAATAGACAGGCAGCAACCAGAAATGCAGACAGAAAAGGCAGGTAATGGTCAGTCCGGGTAGCAGGGCATAATGCACAGATGCCTAGGGAAGGCTGATCAGTTAAGGCCATGCATGCAGAGAATGAAGGAGGTGCCCTAAACCAGCTTCCTGGCTCAAAGATCTAAATGCAAGGTGAAGCAGGCTTCCAAATAAATCATTGTTCTTTCTTCCTGCCCATAGGTGGGCTTGAGTTTCTGTCTGATTTGTGTTCTGGGTCTTCTGGCAAAATTGTATTCCTTAGCCTCTGATCCTCCTTCCCTTAGCATGTCTACTTCAAATATTGTAGTTGCTCTGCAAGTCACACCTTCTATGTGGCCCTCACTTAGGTTCACCATTTGGTTCTCATAGAGTGATTACCAAAACAGAAGTGTCTCTTGCGAGGCAGGTGAATGAAATTAGTCGATGCCAGCTTCCCGGAAGAAATTCATTGTCTGCTCTTCTGGGAGCTTTGCTTTTAATTCAGGCTTGTCCTCCCAACCAAAGCTGACTCCACTAGAGGAACCCAGAAGCATGAACTCACCCTGGAACATTTAGTGTCTTACATATCACCTCTCCTTGCGATGTCTGTTTATCTACCATCTATGTGTGTATGAATCTATGTATCTTTTTTTTTTTTTTTTTTTGGTACTGGGAATCGATCTCAGGGCCTTGTGCTTGGAATTGGAAGCTGGTGTCTCCCAGGTGTCTGAGAACTTTTTGCTTGCTCTCTTTTATTTTGGGTTGTAGGTGCCTATTTGTGGGGGGTATTTTTGACTTTAGAAAGTCAAAGTCCAGGCCAAAGACAAATAAGTAAGCTGGGACTTGTAGGTCAGAAGGATCTTCTAGAGTTAAGGAGAAAAGATAAAAAGAAAAATCCAGATCCCTGTAAGGTTTCCAACATGGCTCAGCAGAGTGGGTAAGAACGGAGAGACTCAAAGCGGAAGCTGATCACGGCTAGACGGTGGGCGTTAGAGGTCTGCAAGGAGACCTCTGCAGGGGAGAACACGACTGCTTTTCCCGTTATTCAGATGAGCACTTCTATGCTTAGAGAAACAATTTGTCCAGAGTCACACAGATCAAAGGAGATGTGTTTCACTCCAGAACCAAAGTGTTAAGGAATAAGACATACCTCCTTTGACTCACTCACGCTACAAAAATAGATAGATGAGGGCTGGGGATTTAGCTCAGTGGTTAGAGTGCTTGTCTAGTAAGCACAAGGCCCTGAGTGTGATCCTTGGCACCACAAAAAAAAAAAGAGAGAAAGAGAAAAAAAAGCTTACTTTGAATTGTTTTAGTGTTGTTGTTTTTACATTGCCACTCAAATGTTTTGGTTTTTTGTTTTACATTTATCTTGTGTGTCTTTTTAAAAGTCTTTTCGTTTTTAAATTCTATGCACTCCTTTTTTATCTTCTGTAAAAAATGCTGCATCCTATAAAAATCAAGTCTGACAATCTCTTTATTTTAGTCATTGAGTTTAATTTATTCAATTTATTAGAGTTATTAATATATTGACTTATTTGTGACATTTCTGAGTAATTGTGTTTTCTGTGCTTACTTATTTTTCTCTTTAGCTGTCATCTATTGGAAAGAGCAAGAATTTTTGCTATTTTTTCTTTTTTAACTGGTGAGAAAAATATATTCTATTTTTGTGTCTTCTGCTATGCAACACTACTCACTGGGAGTCGTCTGTACACTCATTTTCCCCTATCAATGTCTTACGCTTATCACTAACAATGTCTTCACCCTGGACAGAATAAGAACTTTTCTGAATGTTTTGCTCTTTGTTCTCTTTTCCTGCTCTGGGTCTTTTGCAAGTATTACTTATTATGTATTATTATACATACGAAATATATATATATATTTTGAGTTGTTCATTATTTAAATATACATTTTAAATTATTTAGATAATTCAACAATTTACTTATGTTCTTTCTTTAAACACATTTTCTTATATCTTCTGATTAATTTTTTTGCTTACTAGAATACTTTTAATTCCTAGTATAACTGAAAATTATTTTATCTCCCACATGTAAATGAAACTATGTTCTTTTTAAAAGAGTGCATATAATGTTTTGCTTTTTGATTTTTTATTTTAACTGACAAATAATAATTTTATGTATTTTGGAGTACAATGTCATGTTTTGATATATATATTTACATTGTGAAATGATTAAATCAAAGTAATTAACATATCAATTACCTTATAGACTTACCTTTTTCATGTGGGGTAAGAATATTTAAAATCAAATTTAAAAACAGAACCTACATTGCATTTCAAATTAAATTACATGCTGCTTCAGTTATGACTAGGCAGCAACCTCTGAATTTTTTTCTTACCTAATTTATTCATACAGTCCTGGCACTGCCATCCCATCCCGTCCCATCCCATCCTGTCCTGTTCCGTCCCATCCCATCCCGTCCCGTCCCGTCCCACAGACATGGACTGAGTGCCCCTTAAGTGCCAGGCTGTGCACAGTGTGCTGTGACTTCAAGGAGAAACTCCTATCTAGTGCTTTTTGCGCCTTTGTATTAAAACACTATGAAGTTGCTGAGGGCAGCACCTCAGGACTGGTTTCAGGGCTGGCAGAAGGGAAGCTTGAGGTATTCTTCCATTTAAACTCAAAAACCAGGTGCCAACACTTCCTGCCTGGGCTTTTGTGAGCCTGTCTGTTTCCACCTACTTACACTGCTCTGCACTTTATCCACCCTGTGAGTGACATGGTGACTGTGAGTGACACGGTGACTGTGACAATTAATTGTGCTTGCTGCCGTGTTGTGAGCAGTCTTGCTCTATCATGCCCTTTCGCCGTAATGGTCCAGCTTTTGTGCCAGCTGACCATGAGCTGAAACCCAGGAAACTGTGACCCAAATGAAACGTCTCCTTCTCTAAGTTTTGGGTATTGTATATTTTGTCCCAGCATCCAGAACGCTGATTGATAGGGTAGCTTTCCTAAAGTAGCTTTTGCGTCGCATGTCCTTACTGGTTTCTTTTTTTGCTGACGTCCTCCCGCTTTGAAGACCTTCTTGAACCTGTTCTTCAAGTACTCCTCTCTGGAGAACAGTATACACAAAATTCCCTAGTTCAATGCTAGAGCTCAAATAGATTAATTTTGTGAAACTGTGAAACACATTTAAACATTTTAAGAAATCCTTGTGTTTTGTTTTTAAAAGACATAACGAATTTGCATTTCATGTCATCCTTCTGGTTGTCTTTTGTTACAATTAAAGCATTCATTCTCTTTAAAACTTACCGTCACTCTTTAAAAAAAATCGGCCCATTAGGAATATGCAACTAATTTATTCTGTGGCTTCTCATATCCTCTGGCTCACAGTGTGTGAACAAGGGACAGAGCTGCTCTGATAAGCTGGACTCAAGTATTAAAGCCAAGATCCTTAGCTTGGCCATCAAAGCCTCCAGCATGCTCTTCTTCTGGCCATTAGATTGTCTTCGTCAAACTTGTCTGCTTCTCAGACACACCCAGGCTTGGTGTCAGGGGTTCCACACACTTCCTGTGAGTGCAATCCTTGACCTTCAAGGGTATCGTTTGCTATCCACCAAGGCCCTTCAGTTTGGGCGAATGAAACTGTTTCCTGGTTTACTTCTATAACAAATGTAGAGCACTGAGTGCTTTTTTTTTTTTTAATCTTTCTTTTCCTTTTCTTATCCCTTCATTTTTCTTACTCCTTCATTTTTCTTTTCTTCCCTTCCCTCTCTCCCTTTCTTCCTTTTTCCCTAGTTCCTTTTTTCTTTTCTTCTTTGTTTTCTCTTCTTTTTATTCTTTCTCTTCCTCTTTCTTTCTCTTCTCTTCCCAAGAAAAATTTAGGTACAAATATCCGCCCCTTGATAAATTATGAAACCCTTACTTCTTCTGTCTTTCATTTACTTTAGCTTGCAGGGTGAGCATATTTCCCAGATTTCTGGTTACGTCAGTCATTTGGAATATTTGTTAATACTTTTTTCATTTTCAATAATGTTCTGGTTTGAATGCTGTATTATAATTACTCTACTGCTATGTGAATTTGTTTTTCACACTAAATACATTGACGGAGTTGGAAATATTTATCTGTTAAGGTAAATGCACAGGATATTTTACCTCTCCCCTTCCCAGTACCTAGAACTATATTCCGGAGTGGCAGAGGTTGGGTGACTGAGGTCCAAACTATTTTTGCTCTGTACACCCTCCTGATATTTTCAAATTGTGCCCATAGACACATGCAACCCCAATGTCAGTAACTCAAAAAACAGTAACATTAAGCCAAATTGTGCATAGTCCTTACTAGGTTTTCCAATTTTTGATGGTAGGAAGTGGGTTTTGAGAGTCTGAACAATAGTCTAATAAACTGCCACATTTTATAATAAGTTTTAATGTTTCAAATTATTTTACTTCCACTCTTTCATTGACGATGAGTTTGTGAGGTAGGCACCATGAGAATTGAAGAGTTTTGCTGATTTTCCTCTGGCTCCAAGGTAAGACAGTAGCAAATAGGGCCCCTAATGTGCTGCTTTGAAATCAGAGGTGTGAGGAACTGAAGTGTAAATAAAGACTAAAATGTATTATATTGGGAAAGGGAAGAAAATGTCCAAATGAGAAAGGGAACAAGGGAGGGGGAAAGGAACAGAGGGACAAGAGAAATAAGAAATGGAAGGAAAAAATGGAAACAAAGCTTTTGTAGATAGAGAGGGAGGAGGGGGTGGGGGAGGGGAATGGGAAAAAAAGAAGCAACAAGATATATCATGTACAAGTACAAATTCCCTATGATGAATGTTATCAATATGTAGATCTAAAATGTACCATTAAAATAATATTTGAAAAAGAAGATATGCTGTGATCAGAAGACAAACTCCTCAATTTTTGTGACTTAAGAAAATACAGACTCAATCACATAAAGGTCACTGTGAGCTAGCAGCCTCTCTCCATCTTGTGCCTACACCCCCTGGGATATTAGACTGCCAAGATCACTGAGGCAGGAACACAGGGATGTAGGAGCTACATAGCTCTCAACGTTTCAACCCAGAAGGACACCAGTTACTTCTTCCCATAGCTACTGGCCAGAACGTGTCCCATGGCCCTGACCCAAGAGTGAAGGAGACTTGGAATTTAGAGGAGCCCAGAAACTCTGTGGTGACTGTCAGCTGCTTCTGTTATAGTCACCTGATCATAAATTACCTGGGAAGTCTTTAATAAAAGCACACATCAAGCAAAATGCTGTATTGTCTGAAATTTGTTTTAACATACTACAAAGAAAAAAGAATGTGAAGGACTGACAAATGAAAGAAGATTGACAAAATGTTGTTTTAAAGGTGGGTAACGAATATTATGAATTCATATTATTCTCTCTACTTTTGAGTATCTTTGAGAATTTCCACTATAAAAAGTTTAAAAAAAAAATTGGTGTGGGAAACTCTTGTTTAGTACATCTGAGGTGAGTTTTCACAAAAATTTTCCAGGTTATTTGACTGGTGAAGAACCAGGATGATTTAGTCATACTGCTCATCTAGGTATAGAGTCATACCATGAATCATATAGTTATACAAACACACATTGTTTATAACTGTTGGATTCTTCACTTTTTATTCCATATTAACCAGTACTTTAATTTTAAGTCTTTTTTTTTTTTTTTTGAGTCAGGGTCTCACTATGTAGTTCAGGCTGGCCTTGAACTCACTACGGTATGTAGCCCAGGCTGGCCTGGGGCTTGCAGCAATCTTGCCTCAGCCTCCCACGTGCTGGGATTACAGATGTGCAGTACCACGCCTGTCATCTGTAAGTCTTTTTAATACTTGTGGTCATATGATCATCCTCAAATCAATGTCCTTTTTAAAATGAAGAAACTTTAAAAAAAACTCTGCTGAGCTCAGAGTATTTAGTCTCCCTCCTCTGTGTTATGGAAATTAAATGGTGTGGCTGATTTTTAATAAAGACCACCAGTTCTTTGAAGTTTCTCCCATAGAGAATACACTTAATCTTCCTAGTTTGAATTGGTGCTGGCTGTGTGGCTGCCTCGACCAGTGGCAGGGACATTGGCCCGGGCCTAGGCCTAGGCCTGAGCTTCTGGTCTCATTCTCTTGGAAAGCCTTTGCCATGTGCAGAAGCTCAGGTCAGCTGTGGAAGACGTGTAACCTGAATAATAGCCTGTCCACCCATCGGATATGTTGATTAGAGCAGATTAGACTGTGCAGCCGCAGTGAACCACCAGATCACGGCAAGCACAGGCGTGACCTACAGTGAGGCCAACAACAGAGCTGCCCAGCTGAGCCCAGCTCAGACTGCTGGCGGGCAGGCCCAGGAGCAAACAAAAGGATCGCTACTTTTAAGGTACTGGGTTTCGCAACGGATTGTTACACAGGACTAGATGGCAGATCAGATGGTGCTGTATACTCACAGGCCTTTAAGTGAGTGCTTACGATTTAAAAAATATATTTGCTCTTTGTTTGGTAGATTTTTTCCTTCAATTCTTGAAAATCTCTAGGCTGCACATCTTAGAGATTGTAAGAACTGCATCTCAAATGTCTCAGAGTTAAAAGAGAAATCAAACTACATTTTCCTCCAAGGAGAAATGATGTCCTTTATTAACTCAGCTTTCCTTTTATCTACTTTTATGACATCTGAGTTGCACTAGGATGTGATTTAATTTTGGGTTTGGAACAAAATTTATGTTGGCATTGAGAGAGTTTTCCTGAGAGATAAACTTTCAAGGAAATATGAACTGTAATTCAAGGAAAAATTCAAGTTGCAAACTAGTATAATTTCAAAGCACCTTAAGTCTGCACATGAACTTATTCCCAGATACTGCTGATGTTATTTCCTCTTCTGGGATTGACCCAAGAATGCTGTGAGGCAGGGATAACATTAGGGTATTCAATACAGAAGTGATATAAATAGGATCAAGTGGAGAAATTGTCTGACTTATGCTAATTTCTTATCACATTTGGGAGAGATATAATGTTCTGCAAAGTCACACAAAGGACCCAGACTTTAATGAAACACACTTTCACTTTCCGGTATCAATCCTCAGTGGGTCTGATAGACAGAACCACTGACTCCCAGTCTTCCTGTTCCTCAGTCTCTTCCCATTAAAAGTAGTCTGAATGAGAAACTTGGGTTCCAGAGAAAGCTACTTATGTGCTCTACAGCAGATTAAAGCTGTCATGAATCCTTGAACTACACCAGTGAGTCTGAGTATCTTTGGGAATGATTTGCTAAACTGCTATTTTTAAAGTTAAGGTGCCTTTGCTATAGACTGAATCTTGCCTATGAGTTGTAGTTTGAAAAAGAACCACAAATTAAAAGGTATCACTTTTGGGAGTACTTTGTATTCTCAAAATGCTCTATCAGTTTATAATGCAGAATCTTTGACCCTAGGTAACGATCTTCCAAGTATATTCTAATCAGGTATGACTATCTTGGCCTGTCTGAAAAGGGCTACATTAAATTTATTTATTTTTATTTTTTTTATTATTTATTTATTTATTTATTTATTTATTTATTTATTTATTTATGGTGCTGGGGATCGAACTCAGGGCCTTGTGCTTGCAGGGCAAGCACTCTAACCACTGAGCAAATCCCCAGCCTTAAATTTATTTTTAAATTAACTAGTTCATATATTTTCTACTTCAAAAAGTCATGAATGGGAAGAAAGACATTTCATGTAGGAAGAGGCTGAGAAATTTGTGCAGTGATTGGCAAAGATGGCCTGAAGGGCTGCTGACAAAGTGGATGCCTGAAACAGGAAGGAGATTTCTTGCAAGAGAAATCTAACAAGGAGGTTTTGATGTGCAGCTTCTCTGGGCAGGGTCCTGAATTCGGCAATGCTGTTGGCTTCACAACTAATGAGGCACTGCCCTGCCCTTGGGAATTTACAATCCGCAGAGGTGTAGGAGGCTCATGCATCTGAATAGTCAAGAGCAACAAAACAGGTAAAACAGTAACAGCAGAAAAACACAAGATGGGTAGGAAACATCTAAACAGTGTATGATAAACATAAAATGATGATATGGTATAAGCTACCTGAACCCAAATGGAAAAGGACATAGTGAGGAGGCCAGGGGGAGCAGACCACACAGGATATGCGGTTGGAACAGTTTTTGGAGCCTGAAGAATGTGGCGGGATTTGGAAAAGCTGAACGGAATGAGGAAATCAACCTGGTTTGGAACACAGTAGAGAAGGTGGTATATGGGATGATAAAGGAAAGAGCAAAGAAAGTGTATAACCTGAAGCATATTTTGGAGATGGTGAGTAGAAGAGTTAGCAAACATGTTTGTAGATTAATGTGTGGTGAACCATATTTAAGGAGTGACTATATTTGAGCGGTGACTTTGGAGGCTCTTAGTGGTCCAGGTATTCTATACTTCCTGGTAGCTGAGATCTTAGATAAATCTCTTGGGTTTTTCAAACACATGTTAAGATACTTAAAAGACTAAGGACGATGTGGGGTATTGAATGGACAGGTAATTTCCTAAGTTACAAGCTGAAATTAGATGCAGCACTTTTTCAATTTTGAGATTAAAATCAGCCATTGGAGGCCCAGGAAATCTATTTAATCAGGGTCAAACTGAGAAACTCTCTATATGAGCTGAAATATGACCTGAATCTAACTTTCTCTTACATAAAAAAGAACATAAAGAAACGAAGCATACTGCTGGGTGTAGTGGCAAATGCCTGTAGTCACAGCGACTTGGGAGGCTGAGGAAGGAGGATCACAAATTTGAGACAGACCTGGACAACTTCCCTGTCTCGAAATAAAAATTAACAGAGAGCTGGGGGTGTAGTTTGGTGGCAAAGCACTCCTAGGTTTGATCCCCAGTAGCTCCCCTCCCACAGAAAGAAATTAAACATTAATCTCCACATTCTCCTACTCAAACGCTCATGTGTGTACAATATAAAGTGCATACATATGCGTTTAAAAGTATTATTCAAATGTCTAAAAGAATAAGGTATTAATCTGTTATATATCATAAAAGTATAAATATGTGTATTATAAATAATTGTACTGAGTAATTTAAAACAAGGTACAAATTTTTAATGAAATCATTCTAGTATTTTTCAAAATAATTTATTAACAATCAGAAATTATTGTAATCTTTTGTGTTAAAAAATAATGCCCTAGCCTGAGCTTGATTTGATAAGGCAAACTATATAAATCTCTCACAAGATTATTTTATTGAATTGCTTATTGAATTGACCTGGACACGAAGGACCTTTGTAACAACCAGAGACAAGGAGATGCCTGATCTGTGTTTCTGTACTCACGCACCTGAGTACCAGTGTTTCTCATGGATCTATGTCTTGGCTCCCATTGGCAGTGTTGCCAGCTGCTGCCATTTCCTGCCAAAGATGGAGCTAGAGTGTCAGGCAGAGCTGTACACAACCTACCTTCTTGTGTGTTTATCACTGTGAACCTCATTATCACCTGAGTTGTATTTCATGGTGCCGTACAAGAAGCAGACACAGCCAAGACTTCCGTTTTCCACACAATGAGAGATCCCACTTCTGGTTTGGTTTCAATAAGAAGCTTCTCTGCCAGTAAGAGTGAGCTTGAAAGAACCCCTCCAGTTGAGCCAAAGTGGACTTGACTAAAGTAATCTCTCCTTTTTCTCAGGTATTGGGAAAAAAATGTGCACAAACATGAATGTAAAGAATTCTAGCATTAGGGATAATGTCTATCTCTCAGGAGAAGAGAATGTAGAATGAGTGAGCTTTGGTCTTTTAGCTTTAATTAGCGGGCTCTCACCTCTTCCTCAATTAGGAGACTTTATTCAGAATTCAGTTCTGTATAAGAATATATAAATTAAAATACAGTATGGTTTTCTGCATAGAGTGTAGAACTTGAACTAATATCTCAAAGTAATCTCTTATCTTCATGAAGTCCTAAGTGAAATGATTGTCTTTGGATATTGTTTTACTTAAATGTCTAGATTAGATGGATCCTGCTTGCTATAAATTTCAAAATCAGATACTTAGGGAGGTAAAGCAATGTGAGCAGCTTCCATTATAACATTCTGTAACTATGAAGTCTATTGGCATCTGGAGACTCTAAATGTTGTTACCTTTTTGCATTAAGTAATCAAGAATTATGACAGAAAGGATTGAGCCTTAATATGCATAGCGATCACATAAGGAGATTGAAAAAAGTGTAGTTTTGAGGTCCCACCTCCAATTGGAGACTGATTCATTTGGAAAGGACTGTGGGATCCTTATTTGCAACAAATGCCTGAGGCATCCTGATGTGCATGTAACTCTGAAGACTGTGCCTAAAGAAACATGAACTAAGGCTTTATACCTCAGAGGAGATCATAATTGTAGATCTTTTGAATGGATGAAGGAGTAAGGCTGTAACACAGAGGGAAGATAAGATTGTTTTCTTGATAGCTAAAGAAAAATGTCAGTGAGTAGTCTCCCTCTTCCCATGATTTATGAAAGCATGCCACAGGTTTCCCCTAGCTGCACAAAACAAGAAACGACTGCGGTTAATTTTTCATGAATATATGATCAGATAAAGACAGAGGTCATTATGACAGAGACAGCAGGCTGGCAGGAATATGGGCTGGGTGTCATCCTGCCATTCTCTTTATTTCTAGAACTATTATCATTTGTGAATGAAATGAATACCCTGCCAATTCTCATTCCAGCCATTAGCCAAATTGTTAAATTTGATAAAGTCCCAAGCTAATCCAGACACTTGGTGGCCAACTAGAAACTTTTGTACTGAATTCTTTTTTATACTTATTTTTATAACACGCTGATAGATTCAAAGTCAATTATCATGCTAAGGAATACTATTCATGAGTCAGAAGAAATGACCTAGATTTACATATAACAGGTGTAAATAAGGACAAAGGGGTATAATAGATATTAGGTAAAAAAATAAAAAAGATAGTATTCAAAAGAGAGGAGAACTAGATCGGGAAAAGGGGGAAAAAGAAGGAAGGTTAAAAAAAGTAAGATGAAAGGGAAAAAAATGGAAAAATGTAAATAAACCTGTTGCAAATAGGGAAGAGTGGGAGAATGGAAGGGAGGGGAGGGGAAGATGAGGGAAAACCAAGATACATCATGTACAGCTACAAAATAACCATGTTGATTATGATCATTAGGTATACAATGTACCAATACATGTTCTTGGTAAAAATAAACGATAAAAATTAAAAAAAAGACTAAATGAAAAAGTAAGATGTAAAATTAAATTGATTACAAAATAGCTTTATGTATATACCATGCACACACAAAATAATGATACTTAGTTTTTAAAGTTTGACACACACCTCAATGATGACATGAAATGTAGAATAGAATATATGCATTAAATAGATGAAAGAAAATCCTCATGCTGGGGAAAGAGAAATTGAGATTAGGGATAGTAGATAAAGGGGGAAAATGACAAAATAAAACAAAATAGGGACTTTGCCCCACATCAGGGAAGATTGTGGATCTTGAGATGGGCGGTACAATAGACTCAGTGTTAAGCCTTCGATGGACACGACGAAAAATGTTAAAGAGTTGGTCCCAGATCTGATGGAATTGCAATTTATTTGAAGTTATATGGATGTTATTAAAAAAACTTACATGATTAAGTGATGAATGGGAGGTACCAGTGAGTACTAATGAGTGCTATTATAACTCAGAGAATAGAGAAAAAAGAGAAATAATGACAAAATTTTAAGGCAAAAGGAAGAGAATAAGCAAATGTCCTTGGTGTATTCTAGAGGTCCTCGATGTGTCCCATTGTGTAGTCATCTGTAGAAGTCTTTTATTTTCACCATTTTCTGTATAATCCATTGGAATTAATGCTAATTTAGGTCTTCCTTACCTCACTTCCCGAGGATTATTTTTCTTTTCCTTTTTCGTAGGAGATGTGGTTGAATTTTGTTTAAATGAGCGAAATGTTATTTTAAGTTAATTTCACTTTATTTTTTCTTCACCTAATTTTACAGTAATCAGGCTCTGTGAGGTCAGGCAATGTTTACCAACATTTTTCAATAGCAAAGGTGCTTTTCTACTTTATATTAGTTGAGGTAATGTAAAGTGTACTTCAGTAGATACTGTATAGCCACAATCTCAGAGGTTTAAAACTCATGTCACAGAACAAGGATGGTTCTCCTGGACTGCTGGGTCCCCTCCAAATGGCAATTCAGGACACAGGTTCCTCCAGTCTTGTGCCTTTGCCATCTTATTCATATACTTATCTGTTTGTGCTTGGTCTTTTCCATTCCACTCCATTGGAAAGAGAAAAAAGATGAGAGACTTTGAGAAGATTTAACGGAGCATGACTAGATGTAGCAGCATTTCATTTGCTATTTCATCTCATTGACTGGACTGAGTCATGAGGCTGACAGGGAGGCTGGGAAAGGTAATGAAACTGAACTCGAGGCACATGAGTAGATGGGTTTGGCACCTGCCTCTCACTTATTTATTCTTTATTATCAATCTCAGTTATATGAAGCATAGAAACCGGGACCAAGGAAGGTGGCAGGAAGTATATCTGATTTAACTTGATATGTTGCTGTATTTGACCACCTATTGGAGAAAGAACCTGGATTTTTCTTTGTAAAGTCTTCCTCACTACATTTATTTATCAGAAAACAAGGGTGTTGACACAAGTAGAGTAACCGTATGAATTGGAAGGGCTGCCAAGTCTCCAATTGATAAATATCCTGGCAGGTGACCAAGAAAGACAATAATTAGCTTTGCACTGTCCTCCAGCTGCCTTTTCTGGCCTGTTGGAGCCAATATGAAGATGTTTGAGCCTTCGGATCTGGAGTTTTCTGTATTAGACCTCTGCCCTTTCTGTACCTCTGCCTGCTTGGCTCTTATGCTCTGATTTTCTTGGACTTCATTTCTTGACAACCTAGATATCTCCAAGTCTTTCTGGCTGTGCCTTGGTAAACTTCCTGTCAACTCGTTTGAGCACACGGACAGTTACCTCCTGTGTACCTGGTCAGGGTGTCTCCTGGTCAGTATTATTCTGTTGCCATTTTCATCTCAGTGTGACAAAAGTACACCCAGAGTTGAGATTTCTGAACCAAATGCTTAATTCCACGTTCACAAGTATATATTTTTCACTCGAAGAGAAGGGTGCTGAGTCATCTAGGTATTTCCAATAAAAATTTAAATTTGAATCATGAAAGGAAGTTCTCCTGGGGACATCTGTTCCAGTGTCTCTGCCATGTGTTTAGGAATTTGCACATCATATTTGGTAACTGTTCAAAGTGCTCCAGAGAAAACTAAACTGAGTTTTTAACTCATGCCTCGGAAAGCTGGTGTGACTTAATAAAAACTTTTTTTCTCACAGTAACCCGAACTAAAATGTGTGCAGTAGGGTAATCAGGGTTGCACATATTACAAATTACATCTTAGTTCGAGCTATGACAGAGTAGCATCCCCTGAGTGGCTTATAAATAAGACAGAATTATTTCTCACTGTGCTCAAGGGTGGCGGTCCAAGCCTTGGGTGCTGCTATGGTCACTTTGTGGTCTTTCCTCTTACAGCTGTGACTGCTGACTTCTCGTTATTTCCTTGTTATATCTTGTTATGTCCTCATAGGGCAGAAAGAGGATGAGCGTTCTCTGGGTTCCTTTTTATCAGGGAAGGAACTCCACTAATGAACATCCTTATGGCCTGATCACCTCCCGCAAAGCTCCACCTCTTCACACAATCACAGTGGCGGCTACATTCAACACATGCCATTAGTGGAGAGGTAAACATTCAGTTCAGAACATACTGATAATTAGTGTACTTTTTTCTCTTTTTACTCTCACATTTATATGAACTGTACAATAATACACAGCACAATAATTTCTTTGTTTTTGATTTATAAAGGTAAGGTCAAATTTACCCCACTGCTTATTTTGGTAAATGATATTTTGCTGGATCACAGCCATATTCACTCCTTTCCATGCTGTGTGTGGCTGCTTCCATTGTAGAATGGCAGAGCTGAGTAGCTGCCACGGAGGCCACATGGTCTGCAAAGTCTATGATGCTCACTGTGTGGCCCTTCACAGAACAAGTTTGCTTTAAAATGCATGTAGTAAATACAAATACACTCAAAGCACTTATGTAATTCCTGACAGAGAATAAATGGCTAACAAATGTGACCATTATACCCTACCTTCCTTTACCTGCTCTGTCCCTTCTCCCTGGAATACTTTGTTGCTGCCATCACTTATCATTTAGCCAGCAAGTGGTCATCATGTGCGTATTAGGTGGCAGGCACTACTCTTGGTGTTGGAACAAAACTCAGACACAGAAAGTCTCTGTGTTTGTGGGCTTATATATTTCTGGGGTGGCGAGACAAAAGATAAGCAAGTGATGTTATGGTTTGTGTCTAGATGTCCCCCTCAAAACCTCATGTGGTAAGAGGTAGCTGGATCTAGAGTGTGTGATGCTGGGATTAAGGGCATGTGATTACTAAATCAATCCACTTATTGGTTTAGCACCACCCTACTCCTGGCAGCCTGGATAAGGTATAAGGTGCAGAAAGAAGCTGCTTAGGCCCCTTGCTCACCTTTGCTGCCTTCTATCTGCCATGCCGCCCTGCCTTGGATCCAGCCAATTGTCTACTGAAACCTCTACAAACTGTGAGCCAAATAAACCTTTCTTCCCCTAACTTTGGGTGTCGGGTATTTTGTCTCAGTAACGAGAGTAAAGTAACTAAGACAGTGATGTATAACATCATGTATTCTCACGATTCACTTCATGAAGAGAGATGAAACATTTTACACGTGTCTCTTTTATTTAATTTCAGCTGTTACTCTAAGGCCGTCCTCAAGGTCTGACTTTTTCATAACCATTTGTTTTTTGCTTCCTTTTTAATTCACAGTGTCTCTTATTTTGTGTTTGTAAGGCATTTATGTCATTTTCCTTGAATTGGATTTCTTGGTATATGTATCTCTATTCTGACATAGATTATAAATCCATTGGTTATATGCACAGTGTGATAATTTTTTTGTTTTTCAATAGCAACTAACACATTGCCTAACAAGTGCTAGGAATTCAGTACATATCTTTAATTAAGCCAGGCCATAGGTCTAAGAGCAGAGGTTTGTAGTGTACGTTAATTTGATGCATTCCCCTCATAGTCTGTAGTCTTGCTGAGTTTGTGACCATCACTGAGGCCTATCAGTCACTTAAAGAAAGGAGGAGGGGATTTCCTACATTCCCAGGAGGTAGGATCCCCTCAGGGATGAACTTCATACAGGGCCCGTCTGAACCATTAGAGTTACCATTTCTCTTGCTGTTGAAATGAAACAAAATCTTTCTTTCTTTTTCTTCCTTCCTTCCTTCCTTCCTTCCTTCCTTCCTTTCTTTCTTTCTTTCTTTCTTTCTTTCTTTCTTTCTTTCTTTCTTTCTTTCTTTTTCTTTCTAACAAAATCTTTCTAATTGTTTAAACTCTGAATTTTAACCAGTAAGGGGAAAAAAATCCAACTAATTAACCAAATAAAAAGGAGAAAAGGAGGAAGCTGAATAAGTAGTTACCAAATAGTTCACTGGATGGTCTAGTCTCTCAGGAGGAAATTAGGTTGCTTTGCTGGAAAGCAACTAGCGTTGGAGGTTGCATTAGTCAGTACTTAGGGGATCAGCCAATTTTTCCCATGCATGGGATGAACGGGGTTATTCATAGACGGGCACCTGGGTAGGGAGTGGGGGAGTTAGCTGTCCATGCCAGGCCAGCCTCTGAGAGCTGAAGGGAACTCTGTCATGACGACAAATGAGCATCACCTAGGGGGAGGGAAAAGGCCAAAGGTGCCTGTAGAAGGTGAGTGAGGAGGAAATGAAGGTTTATGACCTGTTATCAATTAACATGGTCCTGAGAGAGAGCAGAACTGGGCTGTGGGTCCTACATGTCCTGCACTTACATTCACTACTGAGTCCTCTCTCCATGGAAAAGATCTGTCTCTAATGCTGGGCCTGAAAGAGGCTAATTTTGTTATTGTCTCATTCTTTTCAGTAGATGTTCCCCACCATTTCTCAGCCCTGGAAGGAGACAGCCAATCTTTGAAGTTCTACAGTGCCTAAGAGAAATAACATTCCTAGATGCCCAAGTTCCATAAAAATAGAAAGTCTGGAAATTTCTTTTGAATGTGGTTTTTTATGAATCCAGGACAAGGTGGCAGCCAGCTTGCTGTGGGTACTTGGGCAAGATTCTTTCTTCTGCTTCCAGTGGAAGCCCTTGCTTTGAAATTGTGAGCATTGTGTGGATGATCAAATTTGCCTCCTACGGTACTACAGCCACATATCCTCACACAAAGCAGTTAAGGACTCTGGTCTCCTGGAAGCCAGGCTGTGTTCGCTTGAGGCCCTGCTCTTGGGGACTACCCTTGGGTAACCGGGATAGAAGCACCCCTGGATCAGGTAATGCAGCCAGTGATCAGAGAGTAGGCTTATTTGCCCCATAAATTCTCACTCCTGTGTATGTAAAGTCTTTTCCATGAGGACCCCCAGAAGAATTTGTAAGAATATTGGAGAGAATAGCCAGGCCCAAGAATCACCAAGATAGTCCTGAAGAACAATAAGGTGGAGGGTTAGGGAGACTTTCCTTTCCTCTTCAACTTTATCGTAAAGCTATAGTAATTAAAATAGTTTAGTGTTGTTATTGTGATAGATAAAATGGCCAACGAAAGAGAAATAAGAGACTAGAAGTGGACCTAAACATACTGGAAAACTCTATATTTGACAGAGCTGGTGTTACAGATCACAGAGGAAATAGAGGACAGGCCAGAATGGTGCTGGGAAAGTTTATCTCCCATATAAGGAAACGTTAATTTAGCTTTCGCACGAAATTCATTCCCTATTTCATACCCAAAAATCAATTCCCAATTGATTAACGAGCTAACTGTGCAAAGCAAAATTTTTTAATTTTATTAGAAACTTTGCTAAAGAAGTATTTCTTAAACAAAAAGATTGATCAGTTAACACTGCATTAAAATTAAGAAATCAACAGCCCCTATCACAAAATAGAAAAAACCATGCATAACGATGCATATCGTTTGCAAAGTAATGTATATCTTAAAGAAAAATGCTAACTGAAAAGCAATTCAATTGATGGGTAAAAGATCATAGCCATTTCACAAATAGCAAATAGACACAAGAAAAGATATATCAGTAGTTATCAGAAAAATACAAATTCAGTACAAAAAAGCTAAAAAAATAAGAAGTCTGCCAAAAACCAAGTGTAAATAAGAATGTGCATTGACAGTAAGAGTGTGGATTCTTATATACTCTTAATAGGAGAGTGTAAGTTGGTACAACCATTTTGGAAGACAATTATTCTCTTACAAAACTGAACATTTCATTACAACTGACCAATTTTGGCCATAGGTATTATGAAAAATTATGTATAGTAAGACAGGTGATAATGTCCACAGCAGCTTTGTAGGTAAGAGCAAAAATCCTGAGACAATCAAAATGCCTATTGACAGGAAAACAAGTATATGTAAAATATCTTCCAATGGCTTATTGCATGTTAGAGAAATAAGTGAACTTCACATTCATGTATCATTTTGAATGAATATTTGAAAAATAATACGAAATTTAATAAATTATCAAATAATAGATACAGAATGACACCATTTTTAAGCTGTTTAAAAAATGAGAACTAGATATATTGGAAGAAGCTGGGGGAGTTGGGCAGGGAGGGAGCACAGAGATACCATAACTTCGGCCATCCTCCACCAGAGTGCTAAGGTCATAGTTGTTCGTGTTCCTGTGACAAGAAGGGGTCCTATACATTGGAAATCTTCCATATTTTTTTGCCAAAGCTCTTATATAGGAAGAGCAGTCACCTTCAGGTAAGTGTCCAGTGAAGTTTGAGCAAAACACATTTCTTTTCATTTGGATTGTCTTACAGCACCACAGGTAGTCTTCCCTTCTGAGCACCTTTTAACTGTGTCCAGAATTAGAGTTGCTTTGTTTTTTTTTCTTTCAGTGTTCATGAATGGCTCTGAAATTCTTAAGTAGTAAATAATGGAATGGCTTTTCATGGAACATATTCTTTTCCTCTTTCCTTTTTTCCTTTCTATTGTCTTTAATTTCAACTTAATTAGTAATAATTTGTTGCTTTGTAGTTATTATTTCTCTTCCTTGTGCACACGTTGTCTCTTTGCCTCTGATATATTTCTTTCCTCTCAGTGTAAAACCAGTTTCTCAAGTGATGGGCTATCTTTTCAATATTTTAATGTAACATTTCAGATAGTTCTTCTGGATGCCACTGTGCCAGTGCTTGCGATTTTCCTAGAACTCCAAGAATGGTTACAATAGCATTTGTATAGCACTACTGCATGCCAGATTCTGCTCTAAGTGTTATTTCTTCCAGTCTCACAAAGCCCTGTAACAGTATCCCCATGCTGCAGAAAAGACAACTGAGGTGCGGAGGGCTTCAAAGTCTTGTCCAAGTGCCTAAGCTGCAAAGTTGGAATTCAAACTAAGAGTAGGTCCAGCTTCCATGCTTCTGACCATCACACCTCAATGCCTCTATCATTTTATAGCAACAGGTTTTCTATCTGGAGCAATGACTCTATTGCAATAAAGATTTTTCTGTTGTGTGTTTTCCAACACACCTGTATGATGTCCATGTGTGTGAGATGCCTGCCTCTGCCAAGACTGCTAGATTTGCTCTCTCAGATCTTAGAGTCCTGTAAGTATAAACAGTATAGCCAGTTAGACAAGTTTGGGGGGTACAATTACAGTCTGATTTATTTCTTAGTTAATTTCAGTTCACGTGTAATATGTGTATGTGATTCAAAACTCCAAAAATATAAAAAGATATTGTAAATTATCTCTCTCCTGTATTCTTCACTCCACTCCAAGATTCCCTCCCCCATACAATCAACCTTACCAGTTTCTTGAAGCCTGTGGAGAAAATATTTTGTAGACAAGCAAATTTGTGTATTTAAAAGTTCTAACGATTGTTAAACATTTTGCACTTAACTTCTGGCCAGGCGCTAGGCTAAACACTTTTATTTAATCATCCCAATGGTTCCTTGAGGTTAGGTTTCATATTATTGCTGTTTTGCAAATGAGGAAACTGAGGCATAGGGTCACACAACTGTACAAAATGCAGCTAATATTTGGTTCTGAAATGTCTGATTCGAGTTCTTGCAATATATTATTTTTCCATGCTGAGTCTTTTTATGAGAAATACATAAGTGGACCCTTTAAAAAAGTTCATTTAGCCCACACGGGGGGAAAATTGTCTCCATTTATCTAGAAAATATAAGATTACCTGTATATTTCTTTTGTAAACATTGTTGTTAAGATATAATTTACATATTACCAAATTTACTTCTTTAAAATGTACAGTTTAATGGTTTATTGTGTATACACACAGACACACAACAATCACCACAACGTAAGTTTAGGACGTTTTCGTCATGCCGAGAAGATGCCCTGTGCCCAGCAGCCGTCACTCATCCCCACCCATCTCACCCTCTGCCCCAACATTCTAGGCAATCACAAATACATAAGAGCTGAATAAACAATATGGTATGTGTTTAAATATTAGACATTACAGTAAAAGACACATTGCCATTAATCTCCCTCACACGACTCCCCTTTGCTTCACAGACACTCATCCCGTCATTCTTGCCACATTCTGAAAAGTTCTGGAAGTCGTCTTTCATGACTTCATGAGGTGTGACGAACAAATATGGTGGATGCCATCCAATGGAAGGCAGATTCCTAAAAACATGCAGGTGCGTTCTCCATCTACTTTGTCCAACAGATCTGGCATCATGCAACTTCTGGATCTTCCCTAAAGTCAAAATGACTATGAAAGATCAACATTTTGAATCAATTCAGGACACTGAGGCAGCTACATGAGCACAACTGCAGACACTCCAGAAAGGGGACTTCCGGAACTGCTTCAGAAAGTGGCAAAACTGGTGGGACAAACGAATTTGAAGTGAGAGGGAGGATCTTCAGGAGAAGTAATGGTACTATGTCTTTTAGTACGGTAAATTGAAGTTTAAACATTCACTGTACTTTGGGATCATATTTTTTTGTCAATAGATTTAATGCCAGTTCTGGGCTTTTCGTGTAAACTGAATCATTTAATATATACAGGGAGAGGGAGTAGTGTGAGGGAGACTAACGGCAATGTGTCGTTTACTGTAATTTTTTCTTTTGTATTGAGTTCTTTCACTCAGTGTCCTAATCACTTTCCCAGATGCTGGGACACAGTACATGACACCCACAACATACAGGAAGAGAGGTTTATTTTGGCTTTCTGTTTCAGTCCATGTTTTCCTGGCTCCAAGGCAGAAACAGGCACGGCAGAGAAAATGGGGCTCACCGCATGGCTGCCAAGAAGCAGAGAGAGAAGGGAGGAAATACGGAGATATACATTTCCGGGTCATGTTCCCAGTGACCAATATCCAACCAGGTCCCACCTCCTAGCAGCTAGTCGGCTATAATCTCGTCAGTGCACTAGTTCACTGATGATTATACTGTTCCTATGATTCAATCACCTTCCAAACACAAGAGGCTTTTTGGGAACATTTTAGATCTAAACCGTAACACTTGGTAGAATGCTTTTGAAGTTGAAGTTCTAGCATATGTACTTTATTTCTTTTTGTGACTGAATAATATTCCGTAGTATGTATATACCACAGTTTGTTTAAACATTCATCAGTTGTTCAACATTTGTGTGATTTTCTCGTTATTGTAAATAACATTTCTTTTTTGGGTTTTTTTTTTTTTTTTTGGTGCTGGGGATTGAACTCGGGTCCTTGTGCTTGCAAGGCAAGCACTTTAACCACTGAGCTAAATCCCCAGTGTGAATAACATTTCTATGAATGTTTATGTACAGGTTTTTATGTGGAGATATGCTTTCATTTTTCTTATACATACCCAGGAATGGAATTGCTGGGTTATATGGTAACTTTGTATTCAACTTTTTAAAGGAATTGTCAGACTGTTTTTCCACAGTGGCTGTACTATACCACTTTCCATTCCTACCAGCAGTATATGAGGGTTCTACTTGCTCCACCTCCCCAACACTACCCATCTTTTTTATTGTAGATACCCCAGTGAGTACAAAGTGTTATCTCACCGTGGTTTTGATTTGCATTTTCCTAAATGGCTAACAAAGGGGAACTTTCTTCACATGTTGCATAGTAACTGGTGTATCTTATTTGGAGGGATGTCTGTTAATCTTTTGCCACTTTAAAACTGAATTATCTTTTTGTTGTTGATTTTATGATAGTTTGAAAATATATTCTTGATCCAGATTTTATAATCAGAAATATGATAGTATTTTCTCATGTTCTATAAAGTGTCTTCATTTTCTTGTGGTGTCCTTTGAAGAATAAAAACATTAAATTTTAAGTGCAGGTGATGTCAAATTTGTCCATTTATTTTACTTTTGTTTTTTGTACTTTTGGCATCATATCTTAGAAATCTTGGCCTGACCAAGGTCACAAAGATTTACTCATATGTCATTTTCTATAAGTATTATAGTTGTAGCTTTTACATTGATTTATGTCTTTGATTCATTTTTAGTTAATTTTTGTGTATGTTATAAAGAAGTGTTCTAAATTCTCCTTCTCCCTCTCTTCCTTCTCCTCCTTGTCCTCTTCATTCTCTCCTTCCTCCTCCTCCTTCCCAAGTAGATATCCAATTTTCCTGGAACTCTTATTCAAAAACACTACTCCTCCATTTAATGGTCTTGGTATCTATGTTGTAAATGAATTGCCCCAAACTGTGTGGGTTTATTTCCGGGCTCCCAATTCTGATCTCTTGGTTTATGTGTATCATTATGCCAATACCACACTACTGTCTTGATTACTATAGCTGTGTAGTATGATTCCTCCGATTTTGTCATTTTCAATATTTTCTGGCTATACTGGACCCCTCACATGTCCATATGAATTTTAGACTTAGCTTGTCAGTTTCTTTGAAAAGGAAGCTTGAAGGAAGCTGAAATTTGTTTAGGATTGCACTGACTCTGTAGATCAATTTGGAATATATTGCCATTTAAATAATATTAAGCCTTCCAGCTGATAAACATGGAAAACAATGTTTTCAGTTTTCTAAGTACATGTTATGCTTTTTTGTTAAGTTTATTCCTATTTTATTTTGATGCTATTGTAAATGGAATTGTTTCTTAATTTCTTCTTTGGATTGGTTATTGCTGGAGTATAGAAACAATGATTCTGAATTGATTGTTGAATTCGTTAAATTTATTTTGAATTAAATGTTGAATCCTGACATATTCTTTTATCAAACACTTAATGTTTCCATCTTACATATTTTCCTGTTTCCAATTTTACAGTCAGTTTAAATTCTTTTGCAATAACTGGAGAAAGGTCACCCTGCTGGTCCTTTTGTGACTGCTTTTTGCTACTATATTTGAATACTGGCCTTGCAGGCTCCAGCTGACTCCTCTATAGTCCAGGATGATGCTTTTGCTTACCCAGATTCTGCCTTTCGGCCATATGCTTGACAATGAGGGCCTTTTTATTCTTGTTTGTATTTGCAAACTCTGCTGTTACTTTTTCAAAGCAGGAATCCTGGTGCCTGTCTAAATTTCCTCCTAGCTCTAGCTTGGGCCGAGCCTCTAGATTCTCCTACTGGAACTGGGTGTTAGCACAGTCCTGTCGGTGAGTTCTCTTTGAGGGTCCTTGTGGTTTCTGCTGTCAGCAGGAAGTGGGTCAGGCAACTCTGGTCTACTTTAGTAGTTTTTCTTGCTGGGGATGTGGCTTAGTTGTATAGCACTTGCCTAGCATGGATGGGGTCCAACATTTGATGCCCGGTACTGCAAAACAAGAAAAAAATACTTTAGTAGTTTTTATCTTTGAATTTTGGAGAGGAGGTGTTGGAATCTTTGTTCCTTCCTTTCCCTAAAGCATAGGGAAAAATCGTTTTACTTGGCATATTTTCTCCCATCACCAGTTCCACAGTCTAAGGGCTTTGTCGGAACATTAAAAAAATCTGTCATACACACTTGTAGAACAGTGAATACCTACTTGATAAGGGAGTTCCCTTAAAATTCTTCTTAACTAAGGAAATCTCTTTTCCAAGTGACTTGCTCGCTCCAGCTAGGCAAACAGGTGAAGGGTGTCAGAGGCATCGTGCAGTGTAAGGTTTTCCATCTGTAAATTGTTTCTTTTCAATTTTACAAGACCACCCATTGCATCAGGTTGTCCCTCTTCACAATCTTCAGAGGTGTTTCTGTGAACCTCAAAGTTGTGCTTGTGCATTGAGTGTGACAGTGTGATTTGAAAATTTGCTCATTCGCATTCATTGCTCCTGTTGTTAAGTTAAACTCTCGCGGTTCTTTTTCAAAGAGATGGATTATCTTTCCTGTTTTTGTTATATCTGACATTCTGTGTATTCTATCAAATTTTCTTAGATATGGAGAAGAGCAAGGCATTTAATGGTTTAGAGAAAATATCTAAGATAGAGTGTAGAGTAGTTTGAAAGAGATTCACTTACTTGAAGTGCATCTGTAGATGGTGTAGCTGAGTTACTGCCAATGCTGGTGAGCACGTCAGGCTGCCAGTCAGAGCACCAAATCATTGCTTGCAGAAATTAGCGGTCATCTTTTTGAGATTTGGTTTTACAGTGGTGTGAAATGGGAGGACAATAAAAGTTCAGTATGTTTAAAGCCAGGTTGCCTGTGTGAGAATTACGTGATGTGAGTTTAACTTTGGGGAAGGTTTATTATACTAATTTTATTAAATTTTTTCCTTTGAATTACCTGCAGGGTACATTCCCACCATTCAAATGACTTCAGCCAGTTTCCTAGAGCGCAGAGAAGCCAGCTGAGTGATGCTGCAAGAACATACTTATCTTTCCTTTAGGAGAAGAGTAGCTATTTTGCATGTATGATTTGTGACTTTATCATGAAAAATTACTTACTATATTAGTCATAAGCAAGCCTTTATATTCTAATTAAGTTTGAGATGAGCCAAGTAACAAACTGGCTAGGAGTTCACTGGGAAGTACTTACAGGGTTGTGTCACCAGACAGGGTCCTACCAAAGAGGAGACATAGACCTCAACTGGCCCCACATAGGTTTGTTGATTCTTATTACAGAAAAAGACTTTCGGGATGCATCGGTGAGCAACATAGGCTAATTTATTAGTGAAGAAATTCAGCTTGAGGAGCTGAAGGGGACACAGCTTTGATGAAGAGGATCAGACTGGCACCTTAACCGGCTTTTATAGATTAGCTAAAGTGGGCTAGGGTCTAGTTGATCACTATCTCAGTTCTGGTTTCCAAGATGGCTCCAGAAGTAAATATCACTTGAGGGAGCAATTTGGTTTCTATGAAATGATTATCTCTGCTTGGAGCAGTCTTAGTTTTGTGGAGGTTCTACTGGAATTCAAGATAACTGTAGGTTTAGAGCAATGACTGGAGATTTCAGGGTGCTCACTGGTAATTGAATGTCCCTGTAAATCTCTTATCTTTGTTCTTCAATCTTGAAGGTAGATGAGATAGGTAATGTAAATTTATGTATTGCTGGTTTTTAGATAGACACTCTGTAAATGTTTAACATGCAGAGATCTGACCAAAGTTTAAGATAGGAGAAGAGACAGATACAAAATGAAGATCAAACTTTGTTCTCTTCCTAGTTACTCACTAAGCATGTGTATGTACAAGTGAAGATACCTTTTAAAATTTAATTTAATTTTTTGGAAAAGCAGTAAGTCTCTGACTGCCCTTCTCAGTTCCTTTTCTCGATATTGAGACAAACTATCCGATACCCAAAGTTAAAGGAGGAAAAATTAGTTCACAGTTTGTAGAGGTTTCAGTCCATCGTTGGCATGGTTGGCATTATTGGCAGGGTGGCACGGTAGCGTGGCATGCAGAGGAGAAACAGTTCATGGCAGGGCAAGCAGGAAGCAGCAAGCAGCAGCATTGAGCCTTCCTTTCTCTTTATATTCCATCCAGGCTACAAGCCACTCACACCTATGGTGAGCTTTCCCATTATCCACATCCAGAACTATGCCAAACCAATCAGTGGCCTAATTTAGTTATCACACACCCTTATTTCATAGTCACATACCCTAAATCTATACAAACCAGAACACTACCTCAAAAACAAAGCAAAGCAAAACAAAATGAAAAAAAACAAATTAAATTTTTGATGAGTAGTTAGTTTGTCCTCTGTCCCTCTAACGGTCTCTGACCATATCAGGTGAACTTCCTTCACAGAATGTCCATAGTGTATTGCAGGGCACAGACCAGGTAGGAAACAGAAGCAGCCTCATCTTGCTGTGTCTGAAATCTTCTTTCAGGCTGGTTGTTGTGCTAGGCTTTTAAATTGAGTGGGAAAAGAAAAAACCTTATTTTTCTTTCTTTTAAAAGTGTACAACATGATGTTTTGAGATATCTACATGCATATAGGTATTTATATTTAGATATAGAGATGTATATCTGTAATTGCAGTAATTTCCTAGTCATAGTTTTTCTAGGTCGCAATTATGGCTGAACTATTGCTGCAAATCTCAGTAGATTTAAAGAAAATAAGAGAGACAAAGAAGACTGTTAACCTCAGGGACTACGGAATGCAAAACACTGGGATGGCTCATTACCCAAAAGAAGCTTAAGGAATATTAACAAATCGATTACTACAAAATGGCAATTAAGAGAGGACTTTAGCCAGGTGGGACAAATGTGCTTTTTAAATGATATCTGTACATATTGTGAATTATTAAACTACATGTCTCACTCTTTGCTGAAAAGAATGAAGTCTGTGATGGTCTGTCATTTAAGCACAAATATGCTTTACTGTCTCCTGTGGAATGTGACTCTTAACCACAGGCTATAATTATTGCAAAATTTTACGTGTTTTAAAGTAATTTTATTTATTCATTTTAAGTTTAAAAAGAAGGTATAATTATTAAAGAGTTTTAGAAATTGGAAAAATTCACCTCAATTTTAATGTACATAATGTGATAATTATCTCACTCTATATGCCACTGACTTTATTCTACTACCTTTTCATACATAGGACAAGAATTCACTTATTAGAAAGCATTTGCCAAAGCAAATTAGTAATTGGAATAGATTCACTTCTCACCACACCACGAAGTTTGTTTTGTTGTCACATATGTTACTCATTTTAATCCTTATACCCCCCCAAAAGAGAAATGGTAACATTTCCAGAGAAGTATCTCCTGAGAAAAGTGAGGTTTAGAGAGTGCAAGCAACTTGTTCAAGGGGGTAAAGGGCATGTCAAGCCAGGAACCGCTCCCATGTCTGCCTGACCTAATGGTCCAGCTGTTTTCACAATGTGCCACGCTACAGCTTCAGACTTCTATTTGTTAAAGACCCCTCTAGGAAAGTTCCTGTACTCACATGTCCAAGCCTGTGGGATTAAAGTGACTTTTTAAAATTATGAACCTAGCAGCTTAGATTTAAGGCTTGTAGGTTGTAGGGATGAAGTTGATGTCACTTGTGCTATTTGTGGGTGCTCAGCAGGCTTTGGGGTCTGTTGTGTACGTGGGCATTGTCAGCTCGTGGTTGTGTTGGTTGGTCCTGTTTGCACAGCAATGAAAGTGGTTGAGCACCAGTGGATAGTTTGGCCAATCTAATTCCCAGTAAGAACTCAGACTTTCCTCTCTAGCATCGCGCTCCTGTACCTCTTGATCACCAATCCCACTACCACTGCTTTTGTTCATTGACTCATCTTCTCTCACTCGAATTACTGCCAGTTTCTTTTCTGGTTTTTCTACTCACCTTTCTTTCACACCTGCCTGAAGACTGATCTTTCTTACATTCAGGACGCAATACATTGTACCCCTGCTTTAACTCTTTCGATGACTCACCGGTGGGAGAATGTACCGGCTCCTTAGAGTCATGCACAAAATTCTCCATGACCTTCAATCTCAGAACTCAACTCCTTACCACGTACATCCTATTCTCCAGACACATCTCGATGACGTGCGGTTCTCTGGATGCATTATGTGACTTCACATCTTCTTCCCTTCTTCACACTTCGTGTTCTTCCTGGAAAAATGTTGGGATGACTGCTGCTTGGCCGCGTCTCCTCGCTGGGGCCTACAACTGTCACAGCGGGCTACTATAGCACGTTATCTGCTCTCGTTTCTCTAACTTTCGTCACTTTTGTTAGGTCCTGATCTGCTAAAATAATGGAGTTCTGATACTGCTGCCAATCATAGCATCCGCTTTGCTGATCACAGAGGTGGGTGTACGACCCGGGTACGGACAGTTACAGCATCTTCTTGAACATCACGATCAGTGCCGTGCTGGGCATATGGCTTAAGACATTCCTATCAGTGTTTTCCCTGGAACTTTTCATATGCAAACTAGAGACTTTTCTCTTGCCTCAGGAACTATGTTTATGTCACCACGGAAGCACTTTAGTCTATTTCCTGGCAGATAGCGGAGGGTGAGGAAGAAAGTTGATATTTAGAACAAAACAGCAATGAAAGGTAGAAAAAGGGGCCCGAGGGTTTTAATCTCTGAGACCTACTCCTTGTTAGCCAGTAGACATTGGCAAAATTAATAAACTCCCCAAGCTCAATATTTTTTCATCTGCAAGATGGAGAAGATGACAGTAATACTACCTACTTAATAGAGTTCTTATGGAGAGTATGTGAATTAGTGCATATAAAGTGGTTAGTGTACTGCTTAGCGTGGGATACATGCTCAGTAAATGTTAGGAGTCCCTGTTAGTAAAGCTACAGTTAAGAGTATCCCTCTTCTTTCTCATCCCAGAGGATCTGGGGGCTTTTTTGTTGGTCTTTAGACATACTTATTACTGACAGTGGATGAATTTTGGGGTCATTTTCCTATGCCAGTATTGCTTTGGGCCATCTATCAGGCCAATTACCATTTTCTAATAGCTTACCTTTCTCACCTTTACTCCCTTTGTTTGAAACATTTAGCTAACTTCAATCTTAGTGAACAACTTTTAACAAATTTTTCATTTAATTGTAGTGAAGTTATAATATTTAAGGTACTACAGGTCGTGAGGAAATAGACCAGTGAAGATGCTTTTCCTGTTACTGGAAATCTAATCCATTGCAACACGAGATACTTCTGATGGTCTCGAGCACTAAATTACTAAGTGGGTACGCTGTACTAAGAACATATGTAACGAGGGATGCAATTCAGCCAACTCAGCACAAGTGCTTCAAGAATTTGCAATATTTTTCCCCTTGTTAACAGACTGACCTCATATTTTTATGGGAAAATTGATAAACATTCCTTCTTGGTGTCCTCTTAAGATGCATATGAATTGTATTTTAAAGTGGGCAGCCAGTAACCTCATTTCATTTCTCTCCTCAGTGTCTGTGACCCAGCTCTTCAAAGAAATGCAGCATCAGCAGCTCTCTCATCTTTTCCTTTAGCTTGCCTGAGATCTAAGCAAAATTCCCCCAAAATTCACTGGTGAGGTAGGGGGCGGAGTGACACTAACGATCTCTGCTCTTTCCCTTTAGTTGTGGCCTGAGATTACCCTGTTCTGCGTGCTGTGGGAAATAAGTCATCAAAAACCTTGTAAGGGAAGATTCAAAGATGGCAAACTAGTAGAAGAACCCTAGGCAAGAAGAGAGACCTGGGTCCTAGTTTTGCTTTTACCATTTGCTGTGTGACCTGGGGTAAGTGCCTTCTCCTGTCTGGATTATTTTCCTCATATGTAAAATAAGAAGATTTTCCTAGAGGCTAAGATGCAAGACACATTTGTGATTTATAGTCCAAAGGTGACTTTAATACTTCAGAGTCAATATGAGTCTGAATTGCTCCCCTTCTTCTCTGTTTAGCTCTTTGGAAATACTGGGCATTGATTTATTCAGGCCTTGCTAATTACAAGGACAAGAAACTCATCAGATTAGTCTAGACATAAAGGGAGCTATGGAAGGACCACCCAGGGTAGGAAATGATGTCTTTCCAGACTACAGGGAAACTAGGGAAGATCAGGACAGCACATTTTGGTCTGCAGGGACCTCAGTTTTCCTCACTGAGGCTTCGTTAGGCTGTTGGCTCCATTCTCCTTCTTCTTTCTGCACATTGGTTTCTTCTACTTAACTTTGGATATTCTGTTCATTTAGAATTCTTCATTGTTTTGAAACAGTGTCCAGTTGACTAAGGTCTGACCTTTGAGTTTCCATACCTCTTTTTGTCCACTTTCCCCGTATTCCTCGGCAGCCGTGAGGAGAGAAGGCCCATTTTGGGTCAGGCACGCATCCTTGTCCAATCAGTGGTGGTCAGAGCTTTTGTGGTACTCAGAGTCACTTCTTTTGGGGGCCATGGGACGTCAGTTTCTCCAAAGTGAGTGAAGGCAGGGGAACAAGGACAGGTAGAGGCCTTGTCACCAGAGGCCTACGGCAAATCTCTATAGGTACAATCCTGGAGCTAGACCTTTGTGTCAGTCATCAAAGTCCATTGGCTGGACGGGGACTGGAGCAACACTAGTGAGCCTCCTAGTCAGTCAAGCAATCAGCAATATTTTCTTAATTCCCTCCCAGAAGGTGACACCGTGTACTCCATAATGTCAATATACTGTACCAGAGAAAGGGGACCTCAACCTCAGGACAGTAACAACGAGCTTTATTTAGGAACAAAGCCAGAGGGGAAGCTTCTCTGGAACAGGAAGGCAAATGGAGAAGCTCTCTGAGTAGAGGGGTTTAGGGTTTATGTAGGAGCTACTGTAGGAAAGGGGTGAGGGAATTCAGCTGGCCCACAAAAGTTTTTCAGGTTAGAGTACTCCTTTGTTCCTCCTTATCTGGAGGCTGTGGGCACTGGGGGTTATCTGGGGCCAGGGGAACTCGACATTCCTTTCCTGGTTGTAGGCAACCTGTGCGACTTATGGATCCTTGTTACCTTACAGCCGTGGCCTCGGGAAGGTCTTGGGTGCTAAGAGTTGGTTGTTTCCCATGGGGTTTTTAACTTTACAGCCATTAGTGGTTCTGCCTAGGCCTGGTCAGAGAGGTTTGGTGACCAGAATATGTAACACATAATATATGTAGAATGTCTCATCTGAAGTCTGCTGGAGTGTACACTCTGTAATCGGTGGCCTCTTCTCAAGGATTTACACCGCGTTGTGGCGAGAAAATAATTATCCACTAAATACAGACAGCATGAGATGGGTCACTGGATTTCAAGGAAGGGAGAACTCTGAGAGTTGGAGTACAGTGGTCACAACAATCTTCTCAGGTTTTTGGTGAGTCTTGATGATTGCTTTCTAGCCTGAATGCAGAGAAGGAAAGAGAGAAAAATAGATTTAGAGTCAGGAATATTTCAGGTTGGTTGAACAGTGTGCAGATGACTTTGGCTGAAGTAGAGGGTTTGCCAGGTGAGTAGCAAAATCCCTCACCCGAAAGAACAACAGCCCCTGGCTTATTCAGACTCTAATATGCGCTGAGCATTCCTGGGGTCAGAGCACTGAGAGCAGAGCAATTGGTCTTAAAGTCCACAGATAAGACTCTTCATGTGCTGGGTTAGATGACTTGGAGGCTCCCAAGTAAGCACTAAAAACCCCTATCATCTAACTTCTCAGAAGGAGGCAGCCTTGAAGGCGAGCAGAAAACCTGACAGTAGTGGAGGGCTGGCTGGCGGCTGTACTGATGAGCCAGATGGCGGGCTTTAAAGGCAAGGATTGGTTCTAGCTTGAGATTATTTATTGAGATCAAAGAGATAATATTACAAAAAACTCTTGCGAATGAAAAGGTGCTTTGTAAAGGCAATAGTGTGTTCTGTATGGTCAAATGCAAAATTTACATACTTCTGCATTAACTTCCCCACTATCTAAAACTAGTGTGCCTTAGGTTTAAAAGCTGCTTATATATCTTCAGGAATGTATGTCACCACCTAAGGATGACAGAGACGTACACGAACACAATGACTATTGTGCCTTGGCATTGTGCAGCACAAGTAGCCTTGTGTGTTAGTTATCCATTGCTATGTGACACATTACCCTGAAACTCCGTGTGAAACAACAGACATTTATTATCCCACAGGGACTGAGGGCGAGGAATCCAGGAATGGTGTAGCTGCATGGTTCAGATGCACAGTGTCTAACGAGGATGTAGCTAAGCTATTAGCCAGGGCCGCAGTTATTGGGAGGCCTGACAGGGACCGAAGGAACCACTTCAAAGCTCACTCGCATGGTTTTGGCAAGTGTCAGCTCCTTGCTGACTGTTGATTAGAGATTTCAGTTTCTTACTACATGAGCTTTTCATAGGTTGCCTGAGTGCCCTCATGATAGCTGGCTGCTTCATCCTGATAGAATGGAGAGAGAGAGAGAGAGAGAGAGAGAGAGAGAGAGAGAGAGAGGGATCTCAAGACCAAAGCCAGACATTTCATAACTTAGTTTTGGAAGTGATATATCATTACTTCTGTTGAATAAGGTTGGTCATACAGCCCAACCCTTGTACAACATGAGAGGTAGGAATCTTTCTTTGGGGGTCATCTTGGAGGGTGGTTATTACGCCCTAAACCTTTTGGCAAGACAGTGAAACTTCTGAGTTTCTTATTCCTTTCTATAAAACGGGAATAAAATTGTTGGCTAGAACTGATGACTGTTGGGGGCTTTACTGAGGACCTAGTGAGGAAATGGATGACAAAGGCCTCTGTGAACTGTAAAATACATTGGATTAAAAATTTGATGTTGTGTTTGTAGAGGTGAAGACTGGATGTCAAAGACAGCAGAGAATTCCAGTCCTACAAAGAGTGAAATGTGGGCTTTTCAGGCCACTACCCCCCCCAACACACTCCCCCAAATACACCCCCCAGGCAGACTGAGACAATGTGGAGTTTGGGGTTAGATTGTTTAGTTTATTTATTTATTTTTACATAAAAAGCTTTTTGTTTTGGAGGAAAATAGCTGAAGAAACAAGCCTCAATGCAAGGTTTGAAAAGCTTGAGGTCACTAACTTGTTCTGACCATACAATTGATTAATTAGTCAATTGTGCATGAATTAAAACTATATGGATCGAATTTTACTGATGTGGCGCATAACTTGGAAACATGTATTTTGGATTGTACCAAATGTAAGGACACAGTACAGTGTATTTGAGTGAAACATTGTCCCGTGTCCTGAGCTCACATGCCCGTCCTCAGGTCAGCATCGGGGCTCATCCACAGGTGAGATGCCCACAAGCTGCTGGTACCATCTCTCATATGCCCGGGTGGGGCCCACCTCTTGGCAGCTGTTGCTGCACAGATAGTGTTTATAAGAGAGGAGGGTCTGATGCTGAGAGGCCACATGTTGAGCCAGGTGAAGCCTCTAGCTCCCCAAACAACCACCTCATAATCATCTCATATTTTCCAGCCCTCACTTTGACTTCTCTGACCTCTGTTTTCTTTTTTTGTCCATAGTCACAGTCTTCAGTTGATTCCTCTATTATAGGAATCACAGCATCATAACTGTCAGAGTTTGGAAAGGGGTGTACTTAGTACTTGAATAGACAAAGGGTGAAACTCAAGTAGGATTCCAGGGATACCTGGGTCTCCAGAGGTTGTATGCTAAGTGTTTTTGCTTTTATGATGAGTCCATTCAGTTCATTGGCTTCTCATTTTGCAGATAAGTGTTATGGGCTGAATTGTGTCCTGCTCAAATTGATGTATTCTGGTGCTAACCTCTAGTTGCTCAGAATGTGTCTATATTTAGAGATAAGGGTTTTGAAGATTAAACTGAAATGAGGCCAGTCTGATTGGTGTGCTTATAAGATGAGAAATTTAGACACAGAAAGAGATGTGAATACATGCGTACTGGGGCAGCCATGTAGAGAGGCAGCAAAAGACAGCTGAGTACAAGGCCAAAGAGAGAGGCTTTCGGAGAAGCCAAACCTGCCCATGCTGTGATCTTGGCTCCTGCTTTCCAGAACTGTGACGCGGTGAATGCCTGTTGTTTAAACGACCCAGGCCGGGGTATTTTGTAATGGAAACCCCAGAAAATTAATGCAGAGAATGAGGCCAGGACAGAAAGCAACTTGCACAGAGGCACACTGCGTCTTGTAAGAGCGAGGAGGCTGGAGTTTAGGTTTTAGAACTTTACCGCGTGAAATTTATTCTTCTGTCTGATTTTATTTCCTGTGGGATCTTATACCAGCTGCTCCCGGGTGACTCCTTGAACTTATGTGTGGCCTTCTCATCTTTTCTTTTTCACCATGTTCTTAACTATTTGCTGGTGGTTGTTTTTGTTGTGTCTTTGTAGAAGGCAGGAATTTTGTCTGTCCTTTGGCTTCAGTAGCTGATTCCTGATGTCAGCCTTTAGGACTTAGTATGTGTTCATCTTAGACTCTGCGATTAGTACAGCATTCTATAAACTCAAGAACTCACAATTTGAAAACTCTGTCAGAAATGTCCTGCTCTTGAATTGACGAATGGGCAAGAAGCTTGGAAGACAATGCCATGTTGTCCCGCTTGGTCGCTGGTTTCACAAAAAAGGCTGTTTTAAAGTCTTGGATGGCAAAAAATACTTATTTCAAATTGCCTTTGTGTGGATGAGGGAAAGTTTATGGCCATTTCCAGGGCAGTCCCTGTGTGCTGAGCTCCGCAGGGCCTTTGCTCATGTCTGTTGTAATACTGTCTGCATCAGCCAGAACTCACAGGACTCTGAGCCTGAAAAAAAGCCAGGGCCACAGGAAGAACCTGGGCAGTGGACATACATTGTGCATTTCTGAAGTTCAGAGCAGGAAAGAGAGACTCCCTCCTCCCACTACATTCGATTCTGGGAGGATGACAGTACTTCCCCCTCATGTCTCAGGAGCAGATACATATCCCGCCCAGGGCCATTCATAGTGTGGTGTCACGGATGGCCATATAATTTAAATTAGGCCGTTTGATGGATCCCTGCCTCTTGACACAGGGGACACAGGGAGTGTGACCATTAATTGTGATCGGCCAACTTGACTTGAATAAGAAGCAACTAGCAGACCTATAAAGCTTTGGGTGTGCCTGTGGATAACTGTTACGGAGACTGCAAACTGAGCAGGGAAGACCCACTGCAGATGTAGGTGGTACCAGCCAATAGGCTTGTAGTATGGAGTGACTAAAAAGGGAAAGAGGAAAGAAACCTTCCCTTTCCTTCATCTCTACTTCCTTTAGGGTTCCAGTGGAGACCCTTTGGCCTCCCAACACAGACCCTTCAGCTTTCCAACATGGACTTACCCTGGATTCTGAAGAGAGCTATAGGACTTCAACCTTTAACTGATCCTCTTCTCTCTATATAGACACACAGATAGATGGCCATTTTGTAGTCTTTTGTCCTGGACACCATAGGTGGCTGTTGTAAGCCCACCTTGTAAATCATATATGTGTTTAAATCTGTTCCTCTAGTGAACCCTAACTGATGCAGAGAGACATTTACACCAAGCGAGATCAATCACAGTCTTTAGTTAATGTTCAGGTGCGCTCAAGACACAGTTTCCATTTCCTGCTGTTAGGATATGAGTCCAGGGTTGCCCATTCCTCTGTGTCTGCTTTAAGGAAGCTGATCCGAGGGATAGCCTTGTTGGGAAACGCCTTTTATGCTCTTAGTCTTTTGACCACCCTGGGCTGCATAAGAATGGGCCTTGAGCCTGAAATGCTTCCTTACAAAGAGACAGGGTTCCGGTATCCTACACTGGGCTTATCCCCTTGTGTGGGAGCATCTTGCCCCAGTCCAGACTCAGGATGTTCTCCTTTGTTCTGCTTCAGCATGTGCATCATATGGCAGCTGGCCAACCCCACTACTGTATCAGTTCCCTGCGAGGAGCAACGGAAGGGCTCATCTGCTGCAGCATGAGGGGTGCGTGCAGCTCCGTTGCCTTGCGTGGCTCTTGGGAACCTGGTGGCCATGGAAGACTGACACCAGGTGCCGAAGCTGATTTATTTTATTTTTTTTCCATGTGTGAGTAAACAGTTGTTTGAACCACTGCTTGCTTGTAGTGTTTTCCTTCTCTACTCTAACACCAAGATTCAGTGGGCAGAAGTGTTTAAAATTCTACACCTGATAATAAGCAGCAAAAGTGAAGTGCAAGGAGAGAGGCGGGCCTGTGGGGTGGGATGTGACTATAGAAAGACAGAGAGAGACAGAGAGAGAGACAGAGAAGGAAGGGGAGAGAAAGAGAGGATATGAGAGAGAGGGAGGGAGGGAGGGAGAGAGAGTGAGAGAGAAATGAATGAGAGAATGATGGTAGCAGTCTTTGCTCTGGACCTAACCTTTCTTTCATCAAGTTCTGTTCACATGTTTTCTGTGACTTTGCTAAGTTAGCTATTTCTTGTTTTTGGCATGGACTATTTTATGTTGGGTTTTTGTGTCACTTATAACAGAAGGTAGAATTTGGAATAAAATGTTTGCCTCCCTGAGATACTGTGGAAATCTTGGTACTTTATGACAATCTTAGTAAATGCATGAAGACTTCTTCAGCTGAGTATTTCATTTGGTTTGAACTCAGTCTCTTAGAGTTGTGACTTGACCTCAGGCTCTTGAGGAAGTGGCTTATCCTGTTCTTATTAGGAAGTAGGGGAGGATAAGATTGACGAGTTATAACAACAGAGGATTATAGAGGTCCTTGAATGTCAGGTAAAGAAATTGGACTTTTCAGTGACACCATCAGGGCTGAGTTTGGGAGGATTAGTTTGATAAAAATGTGCAAGGGAGTGGGTGATAGTGAACTAGATCATTTCACTGAAATAACTGTTCTGTTCAGTAACTAAAAAAGCTGAAAATTCTAAAAATCATTTTCTTTGAAATCTCAGAGTGGTTAGAAACTATCAGATAAGACCTTGGTAGAGGTGAGAGACTACAAAGATGAGATCATTCTCTAAAACCACTTTGTTCTCGAGAGCGGCTGCTGAACTTGAAGAGGTAACATTCTGTGGGCTGCTTTTTCTTCTGGCTCTCAGCCCCATTTCTGTCTTTGTCTTATAACTCAGGGGTGCAAAGCTCCCTCGCCAGCTGAGTTCCGCTTGGGTTCTGGCAATGGGAAACACTAGTAGAAGAAGAGTGAAAGAAAGGGATGAGAATATAAAAATTAATCCAGGTTGAGAAGGTAAAGCTCTATCCCACTATTCATCAAGCTAAGATAACAACTAAGGAGAAAGTCATCTACAGAGTTAATGGGAAGCAATATTTCTTGAAGGTCATGCTGCCCTTGTAAAGTGTCATCATGCCTTCTTTAAACGACTACTCCTTTTTACTCTGTAGAAAATATTTTTCCCTAAAATAATTCGTGGTTTGAAATCATATCTGTAAGAATGAAACATCTCACTTTTGCCTGAGGGATCTCAGCCACTTTGGTTTTGAAAAGCAGCCTTGATATCTAATCCGTATGTAGAGTTTCTGATAAGAGATTTCTGAACACAACATTCCACACCTATCTTAACTTACTGGTTTCTAAGAAAACAGGATCCACTTTGTAGTCCAGACATGTTGACCTCATTTCACACAGCCTTGCTTTGCAGATCCAAATACTGCTTCACTTAAATTCCACCTACACTCGCCCGTCACCCCCATCTCGTAACAGCTACATTTTTCCTGTTGTTTGGGGGATGCTCTGTGGTTCTTTGGTGTTCCCCCTGTAGCAGTCAGGTCAGTAAATGGGGTTTTGTAGAGCTATAGATTTGCCCTGGTGGTGTCAGGCTGGTAGGCCCTGGAGAGGAAGGAGCTGTTTTTCTATTTCTGACATTGAATGACTCTAGCCTCCACCAGCTTTGGCATTGGTGTCTGGAGGCATCCAAAGGTTAACTCCTGAGCTTCTGATTAGACACAGTAGGCCAGTTTCAACAGCAGTGAAATAAGTGGCAACAGTGTAGGCTGGTGGGCTGCAGCCCGGGGAATGAAACAGCTCTCTGATCTCTGAGTATCATTCCCTATTGCTTTTGCTTCTCCAGTTCTTCCAACATTTTTACAACAAATTCCTCGTTAAAAGTCCCTCTTTATTAGAAATACATAGGGTGGTCACTAACTAATAGAACATTTGCACTCCTGGCAAATTTCTGGGCAAAGTTTTGAGACTGATGAGAAAACAAGAATATAGGACCAGCGAAGGATTTCATTCTGGGAAGCAGGAGTTAATCAGGAATAAAAGTTCTCACATGCACTATAGTTTGGCTCCAGTCCTCTGGGTGGACCACAAAATCTCAAGTCTTGAAATTGGATTAGGGTGGTCCAGGATGATTGAAGCCCCCGAGGCTTTTTAAATTAATCAGTTTTGGAAAACTCAATCTTATAGTCTCAAATGTTGCATTTGCCTCTTTTTTGGGGAATAATAGTTAATTGCATGTTATGTATTTTCTTGGTATGCTCTATTTCTCTTTCCTATTTCTTTGTATTTTCCATCCTTTTGTTTGTTCATGCTTAATCTTGATAGATTTTGATAGATCCTTCTTTATTTTCTGAGGCGTTTGCGTACAATAGTGTGCTGTTTAGAAACACTATAGCAATTTCAGCCTAGAGTTTTCTTCATGGGAAAGTTTGAAATTCTAAATTCAATTTTCTTTTGTTGCCATAGGGCCATTCAAGTCATGTTTTCATCTTCGATGAGTTTTCTTAATTTGTGTCAGTAAAAGAATTTGTCCATTGTATCTGAGTCATCAGATTTGTTGACCCAAACTTGTAAAAAATATTCCCTTATTATCTTTCTAATGTCCATAAGATCTGTAGTTATCACCCTTGTTTATTCCCGAAACTAGAAATTTGTATTTTTTTTTGTACTTATTTTGATATTGAAGCTTACCAATTTCATTGATATTTCCAAAGACCCAGATTTTGTTTTCATTTTTTTTCCTTTGGTTTTTAAAACAAGGTCTTTCTGTTTAGTCCAGGCTGGCCTCAAACTTGTAATCCTCCTGCTTGAATTTGCCAAATGCTAGGATTGTAGGCATGTGCCACCACACCCTGCTAACTTTTCTAGTTTATGCTCCTTTTTATTTTATTGTTTTCTGCTCTTTATTACTTTATCTCTACTTTGAATTTAGTTTATTTAGTTTATTACTTTGAATTTAGTTTATTCTCTTTGTTTTTATAAGGTGGGACACCTGACCACTGACTCTAAATCTTACTTTTTTAACACAGGCATTTAAATAAAGCTATCGATTTCTCTTTAAGCACCTATGTAGCTGCATCCCACAAATTTGATATAAGTAATAATTTCATATGATTCAGTTCAAAATATATTCTACTTTCCTTTACAATTTCTTCTTGACCAATGACTTATTTAGAAATATTTCATTTAACTTACTTGGATTTTTCTCAATTATTTTTTTTTTTATTTTTACCAAGAACATATATTGGTACATTGTATACATAATGATCATAATCAGCATCAATTATTTATAATTTAATTTCATTTTTGTCAGGTCTTATATTTTATACCATTTGAATCTTTTACAATTTTTGAGATTTATCTAATGACCAAACCCAACTCATCTATTTGTGAGAATGTTCTATGTGAATGTGTAAAGAATATGGATTAGCCTTTCTTAGGTTTAGTGTTTCACAAATATTAATTAAGTTGTGATGGTTGATATTTTGTTCAGATATTTCTTGTTTCTACTGATATTCTCTGTATGGTTTTAACAATTGCTGAGAGAATGATGTTAAAGTTTGAAACTATAATTGTGGAAAAGTCCATTTCTCTTTTTAATTCTGTTTTTTTCCTTCATGTATATTGAACTTCCTTGTTAAGTGCAAACACATTTAGATTTGTTAGGTCTTCTCAATGATGCTACTTTTAACACAAAGAATTACCACTTTTATCTTGGGTGATACTTTTTCTTGAAATTTGTTTTATTTGACAATAATATGTTTTATTAATCCCCATATTTTTGTACTTGCTATTTTCTTGACACATGTCTTCTGTGTGTGTGGTGCTGGGGATTGAGCCTGGGGCCTCACACATACTAGGCAAGTACTCTTGTATAGAGCTGAACCCCTGGCACAGCACGTCTTCCCTTCAATTTACTTTTGACTTATCTGAACAGTCATATTTAAAGTCAGTCTTGTATAGATAGCATGTAGTTAAATCTTGTTGCCTTTTTAACATATCTGAGCTATTTTTCTATTTCCTAGCACTCCAGTTCTTTTAATTGGAGTGCTTATTAATGATTGAAGTAAATATGGATATGGTGAAAGTTGAACTTACATTTATTTTATTTATCTTTTCTATTTTCTCCTTTCTAATCTTCACTTCTCGCCTTTTAGAATGTATTTTAGAACTATATTTTACTTTTTCTGTTGTTTTTAGGTATACTCTCTTGCATTTTAAGAAAACAGTTGCTCTAAGTTATATGTTCTTGTCTTTTCATAGTTCTTTTTCAGCTAAAATCGCACCACTTCACATACAGTACCAAAACCTTGCAAGCATATTGCTCCAGTTCTAGAATTCATTTCTAAAATTCTTATTTGCTCCTTTTGTAGCAACTCCATTTTTCCTCTGAGATTTTCTATCTTTGCAGTCATTCCAAGCATATTTTATTTTACTTCACTGAAGACAGTTAAAAAAGCTGCTTTAAAATTCTTCAATTTTAAAGGATTGTCTGTTAGTTCAAACATAGCAGAATCAGGATCTGTCTCATTTGATTTTCTTTCCTTTTGATAATGTGTTCCTTTTGGGGGTGTTTTACATATTGCGTAATTTTAGATTATGCATTTAATACTATGAATGCAGTTTTATACAGACTCTGAATCCTGCCATTCTATTACTTTTTAAAGAATTAGTGTTATTTCTTTTTTTGTAGAAGCAACTATTTGGGCTGTTCTGTACTATAGACTGTTTTTCACACAGTACTTCTGGACTCAGTTCAGACCTTTTACTTTAAGTGAGCTGCTTGGTATCTTTTTTGCCAATATGTGGCTCAGGGGTTGGTCGGTAGTGTATGCAGACAGAACTTGGAGACTCTATTACTGACTACTTCTCTTTTGGGATTCTCTCATTCTTTTGGACTGTCATGATACTCTAGAATCCATTCTTAGATTCTCCTCACTGGAAAGACCATGGTTTCTCTGTGGTACCTCCCCCTGCCCACCCCGTGCTTACTCCATGTAGGCCAGAGTTAGAGGCCACGGAAAGAGGAACTTCACACGGCTCTTTTCTTCCTCGCATGGGTGTTATACTCACATCCATCCTGGCCACCTATTTCTGCTCTACTACAAAACCTCTATCTTTGCCCCACCTTGGCATTAGGGCCTTTTTTGATGGCTTTTTAGGGGACAACAATTTTGCAGCAGTTTTTGGCAGAGGAGTAGACATCTTCATCAAGGTTTGGCAGAAGAAGCAGGCAGAGAGGTGCTCAGAGCTACCTCCACAATATTTCCAGGGTTTCTGGACAGCACATACAACACCTTGTTATGATTTGTATCTAGATGTCCCCTTCAAGCCTCCTGGGGTCGTAGGTGGGGCTTTCAGATGTGGCTGGATCTAGGGTGTCTGGATTAGTCCACTGATTGGTTTGGCACAGTTTTGGCTGAGGATAATGGGAAGGCCCACCCTAGGTGTGAGTACTATCCACCCTACAGATTTGTGGCCTGGATAGAATATAAGGGCCAGAAAGAGCTGCTGCCATAGCTTGCTGCTTCTTTGTGACTTTGATGCTTTGCTGCCTTCCGCCTGCCATGAACAGTTTCTCCTCTGCAAGTCCCCCCTGCCCTGCCACCCTGCCTCAGAGCCAGCCAATTGTGGACTGAAACCTCGACAAACTCTGGATGACAATAAATCTTTCCTCCTTCAACTTCGAGCTTTGGATATTTTGTCTCAGCAATGGGAAAAGTAACTAAGACACGCCTCTTTCTTTTCATCCTTCTTTCCTTGCCTTAGCTTGCCTTGTTAACTCCTCCCTTTCCTTTGTAATCTATAAATATGCTCCCATCTCTGTGGTTTTGAAAAACCTCTTTCTATTTGGTAACCTGCCTGGTAACATGCTCTTTCCTTTCTGCACAGTCAAAATTCTTGAAAACACTTTCTGTCACAGCATCCATATTTAATCTTCTATTTTATCTTTTATATTGCAGAAACCAGGCATTCACTGTCACAGCTTCAGACTGTTTTTGCTAAAGAGTGCCAGAAGCTACATCACTTATCCTGAAACCAATTGGTACCATTAATTATTTTTTTTTCAGATGGGGTCTCACTGGGTAGCCCAGATTGGCTTTGAATTCGTGATCCTCCTGTCTTAGCCTCCTAAGGGCTGGAATCACAGGTGTGTACCACCATGCCTGGCAGTAATATTAATTTGGGTCTGGTACGGTTTCCCTGCTACTTTTTCAATTATGATGTGATCTTGTATTGCCTGCCTCTCTTGACACCAGTTCTTAATTATCCATCAGGAATAGCCTTTTTCTCTGCTTTTCTTTTCAATTTGTATACTCCCACTGGTTTAATTTTCATGTTTCTATTCTTAAAACCTCACTTGCTTTCCCTGGACAGTCTCATTTATGCTCGTGGCTCAATTACTGCCCCACTGGTGGTTTTCTCGACTATTTTTCCAGCTGTTGTGGGCTGGTCCTCGCTTGCCTGCCGTTCTTCAGGTTCTCCCGCACTCTGCTACACTCCTGCTCTCTCGGCTTCTTTAGTAGCTTGAGCTCCCCGGAGTGATCTTAAAATTTCCAGTGCTTGAGATGCTCTTCTGCATTTGCACATCTGGAATAGAGTCCTCCTTTAAAGATGATCCGCCCTTCTGAGACATTTAGACAATCACTTCTTTTTTATGACTGGCACTTTATTTAGGCACTCTGTTTTCAACTGAAACTCTGGGAATTCAAAATTAACATCCTTGCTGCTGAGCTTATAGACACCAGAGAACGTTTCCACCTTGTGCTACCCGTTGCTCTGCGGGGCCTTGTGCAGGCGGCACCTTGCTGAGCCAGCTGCCGTCCAGCGTCATGCAGATCGTCCTGTCCACAGTCCCCCTGGGGAAGGCCAGGTCCTCTAGGAGGGCGTTGTGCGAGGCCGTCAGTGTGCGGCTTCGAGGACGCTTTCTTTTGCTTATTTTCCACGTGGCTTTTTTGAGTTGGCTCAGGCAGAATTCTCTGTGCAGTGAAGACCACATGCTTCCCGCCGAACTCCTTTTCCAGCTCACGCACTAGTCGGACCTGGATTTTCTGGAAAGACTTCAGCTGGGGAACTGGGACCAAAATTGCGATAGCTTTCCGACCACTGCCAACTTCAATTGTTTTGGCCGCCGTGGTGTTGAGCTCGCACAGCTGCGCCTGGAGGTCCGAGTTCGTCTCCAGCTCCAGCCACGCCTGGGCCATGCCCGACCCAAACTCGTCTGGCTTGTCGCCATTGAGCTTCACCATCCTGGCGCCAGAGCTGAACAGGGCGAGGCCCTCATGGAGCGCCGGCTTAGGAAGAGGGCCGGCTCTGCGACAGTTCTTGATACACCGGTGGTGTTCTCTTTACATCACTGATTCCCCTGTAGTGTAGTGTTTGTGATTTTTTTCTTCTTGTTGTTGTTCTTTTTTTTTTTTTTTTATCCTGTATTGACAGATTCTTGAGGATACGGCTCACATTTCTGTGCTCACCACCTTCAACATAACCAAGAGTCGGGTAATATTTACTGAACAAGTAAGTAAATGAAAGGAGTGAACAAACACTTTGAGAAAGAGAATGATGAGGAAAGAAAGTGACGAGAAGGAAGTGAGATGGGAAAAAATACGAGAGACTGGGATTACAAATTACTAGTATTGGTTCTCCAATTCATAGTTTGCAAAATGCTTTCTCTTTCTGACCGTCAATATAATCCCCATTTATTACATTTATAGTTTACTGTCTCGCTTCCGTTACTAAAACGTAATCTCAGTGAAAGCAAGACTAGTTTGTCTGGTTTGTTAGATGCACACCGATGGTTAGGACAGTGCCAGGCACACAGCTGTTGCTCAGTAAATATTTACTGAATGTCTCACTTAACTTTCGTAGCACGAGTGAGGGAGCTCTGTTACTCCTGGATTACAGTGTGAAAACAGAGATTCAGAGAGCTGGTAACTGGCTGGTCCAGGTGCGGTGGGTGGCAGGTGAGAAGGCAGGTGCTCTGGTCCAGGCCTTCACATGTCACAGTCTGTTTTGCTGTCACTGTATTCATGCCGCTTTACAATGCTGCTAACGCCAGTTTGGGAAGCAGGCGAACATACTTCAAAGGCAAATAACGCAGCCTCCGGGTGACTTACATTTTTATGGCGGCAAGAGGGCCACACCAGGCCAAAGTGGCTCGAGAACCTGAGAAGAGACATCATCTTCTTCGTGGAAACTGTCAGATCATTTTCATTTGCTGCAACAGTTGGCAGGTGAGATAGCGCCCACAGTGGGCGGGGCTGCAGGGTGTGCATTTCACAGCAGAAGGGAAGATGTTTTCTCCTCTGGTTTGACCCTTTGGCTCAGTCCCAGTGAGACCAGCAAAATGAAAATCACAGTTTCCCGAAACTGCCAACATTCTAAAGTGTTGGCTAGGTACCATCTCTCCATGTCATTACCTGGCGGTCAACATGTATCACCTGAGGACTCTGAGTTCTGTGTAAAATACATGCAAAATGCACTGCTGGGATTATAAGCCTTCAAATTCACTTATTCATTCACATTTAAACAATGAGATGAGAATAAAGCTCATGCAAATGGCACCCATTTTCTTTGAGCACCATGTCTGACAGCCCAAGCTTCGCAAGGTCATTTCCGCAGCACAGTGCAACGGGCTGATCTGCAAAGCCTGACTGCTGGCACCGAGGACAGACTGGCTCCCACACCCCTGGACAGAAGAGGGAGAAAGACTCCTGTGTGCAGCCAGGTGGACAAAATAATCTTTGAAAGAAGCCAGCAGAAATTTGTCTTTTCGCAAGGAAAATTTTTTCCTGTGTCTGAGGACTATTAGTCTCAGAAATTTTGAGAGTTGCATGAGAGAGATGCTACCTTTGTCTTCACAGAAGTGCAAAGAAGATGTTGCTTATTTCTGACCATCACATTAGATGTGTTGCTTGATCGAAGAACAGGGCCATTTTGCATCTTGTTCTCTCTCCCGCTCACTTTCAAACCCTTTTCATTCCTTCTTCCTTGTTCTGTAGTTTAATGCCATATGCTACTGGGAGAATAAGAAATTTCGATGGAGTGTTGCCAGAGGACAGACACTGACCCCCTGGGAAGTTAGCCACCAGCCCAATGCACAGGCCTGATCTCCAGGCAGCGTTAGCCATGGGTGCTGTTTCCCTTGGTGGGGTCATTCCCGGGAGCCTTTCAACTGTGGCGATCATCCAGTGAGGTGGCTGCTGGCATCTTGGGCTTGAGGTTCTATCCAAGTTGAATGTACAGGAATGGGGAGCAAGGCAGCTGGTAGCTTTGTCAGGTGACCAGGTGTAAAGGGTTGGGTGGTGCTCCAAAAGATATGTCTATATTTGTTTTACCCACATACCCTGTGGAAGTGAGCCTGTATGGAAGAAGATGCTTTACAGGTATAATAATTTACTTAAGGACTTTGAGATCATCTTGGATTATCTGAATAGGCTCCAAATTTAATGACAAGTTTCCTGATAAAAGACGCATAGGTGATAAGACTCAGTGAAGGGTGTGTGAGGTGGAGGCAGAGAAAGGTATGTGTGATGATGTAGCCATGAGTCAATGGATGCTATAGCCCCAGAGCAGAATTGCTCCCAGAGCCTCTGGAAGGAGTGCACCCTTGCTGACACCTTCATTTAGACTTCTGGCCTGCACAATTATGAGAAAATGAGTTTGTATTGTTTTAAGCCTGTTTTAGTTTTTACAGTAGTTCTAGGAAACTAATATACCAGGCCACAGAACTCCAACTCAGGCCACATTACAGGACCTCTGGGGACCAGGTAAAACCAATAATCAGAGCCAAAGAAGTTGTTGTAAGGATAGGACCTTTGAAAGTTGACAGATGTAGAGAAGAGATGATAGGCTTTTGGATGCCAGGCTGCTCAGGGGCTGACCCAGGCTGTGAGAATAGCTCTAAGCATCTCACTGATGGGCATAAGGTTTATTACATTAGAACAACTAGCCCAGTTATTGTTGAGGAAGGGAAGTTATGCTTCCAAACTAGTGGTCACGGCCTAGTAGTTGGTTGTGAATTCAGTAAATGAGAGACAATAGTGTTTGAAAGAATGGAATAAAGAACACCAGGAATGGAATAAAGAACACCAGGATGTATCACACACGGTCAGGTTAGGATTTGTATCAGCAAGTACTGTCAGGAAGCAGATGACACTCAGACTGGATAATTTGAGCGCAGTTTAATGAAAAGACTATTTAGCAACGACAAAACAACAAGAAATGTGCAGTAGCTGGGCCTCTAATAGAAGAGAGACCTTCTCATTTCTAGGTCTGTAAAGGTAAAGAGACAGATGTTCCTGAGGAGAGGGCTGTCTTCCAGGAGCGGTGATCTCCCCAGGAGGAGGCAGATGTACCCACTGGCTGGCAGATGGGCACAAAAGGCCTAACCCCGCTCCCATCCTGCCAGCCACAACTCCTGCTGGTGCCTTCCCTTGCCCGAAAGTACCTTTGTCCAGAGGACTAGAGTGCTCACTGAGATGGTGCATTTGCATCAGTCACTCAGGGCAGAGTAGGAGAGGCAAGGGTGGAGGGTGAATCCAGAGAAACAGCCCGGAGGAGTAATGCTTCTTGGAGCTTTGTATGTGCATACCGAATAGTGATCACCCTCATGCTGTGTATTGCAGTCAAAAAGTTCAAGAGAAACTGGGATGAGACAATGGATGGAATTATTCTGAAGCTGAAAATTAGGAATTTTCAGTTCAGGGACGGGCAGGACTAATTCCTTGGAAAGTCTTCCTTCTACTCCATGAAATGTTGCTCAGTCCTTGTGCAGACTGCCTGTAGCTCCTAGTACCGAACACTTTGATCACTGATTATATTTTATTTAGCACTGAATTTTATGCTACCATTTTAAAGTCTTTGTTTCCAATATGTAAATCAGGCCTCCTATGATATTATTCTGAACTCCTCAAAGGAAGAGGTGAAGTTATGAGCTGCTGCTGTGACCTCCACAGTGCTCGGGGGAGAGCAGTACTGGTCACCCATCTAAATCTAATTACGTGTGACCTGGGAGGCACTGAATAGTCTCCTGGTCTGTCGGTCACACCTGGGGCTCCAGACCTTGGTTCAATCAGAGGAAAAGATAATGAACTGACCTTACATCGGATTCATCCTAAGAAAGATCTAGTTTGGGGGCAGTCAGTCCATAAGCTAAAGTCAACACTCACTCAGAGTTACTAGACTCACTGACCCCCCCCCACAGGATCCCTACTTGACTTTTCCGCTAGACTTTAGCTTCCCATAGACTTATTATCTAAACTCCAGATCCAGAAACCATCCAGATCTGACTTTACTGATGACATTTCTGGAAATTCTTCTACAGAGCTGAAACATAGAGCAGAGAGTTCTGAACCTGAACAATAGACACGCTACACCCCATACGTCAGTCTGTTTTTTTGCCATTAGCAGTTTGGGCATCTTGAGCTGGTGAGAGGGCCTCTGAACTTCAGTCATCTCATCATTCAAGCCGTCACGCGTTACTGCGATGTTGAAGAGAAAAGGCAAACCGGGTTGAAATTCAGAAAAATAGTGACAGAGGTAGGGGCCGGAATTTCTCTGTCTTTTACATTTCTGAAAATACGCCGAGTTTACTTTCAGTCTCATGTGGATTCCTCTCTAGTCCTTCACAACACACACTCACACCCCAGAAGACCTCACTGTCCCAGAAAGACGGCAGAGCCCCGGCTGTGTGCTGAGTGTGTGAGGCAGCGTGGGTGCTATTGCTCATCACATGTGCACAGATTGGGTTTCTAGGAAGGAACTGGAGTAAGGCTCAGAGTCTGTTTTAGATCTCTTCCTTTTTGAGGGAAATAGGTGTTAAAATGCTTTGAAAAACACTGTTTGCAAGCAAAACTTAAAAATGTATGTGCAAACTGTGTTTTTCTAAGCCCTTGAGCATCTACTATCCTCAAGAGTAAGTACCTAGGAAAGATATTACTACTTGTGATGGGTTGAATTCTGTTCTCCAAAAAGATACATGTAGAAATTCTGACCTCTGATACCTGTGACTGTGACCTTATTTGAAAATAGGAATTTTGCAGGTGTAATGAGATAAAAATTAGGTCATATTTGGTTATGTTGAACTCCAAATCTAATATGGCTGTTGTCCTTTTATTGCACAAAGGGAAGATGATGTGAAGAGACACAGGAAGAGGGCTGTGTGACCAAGAATATAGATTAGAGTGGTGCATCTACAGGATAAGAAAGCCAAGGTCTACCAGCCATCATCAGAATCTAGGGCAGAGACAAACAATGTTGCTGACACCTTGATTTTAGTTTTCCACCTCTAGAACTACAAGAGGATATATTTCTGTTGTTTTAAGCCACCCAGTTTGTGGTGCCTTGTTAGGATAGCCCTAGAGAATGAATATATTTGTATCTGTCTTGATCTGTTTTGTGTTGCTATAATGAAATATCTGAGGCTGGATAATTTATAAAGTAAAAAAGGTTTATGTGCCTCACAATTCTTACAGCTGTGAGACCAGGCAGTATGGTGTCTGTTTTCTGGTGAGGGTCCTTTGGCTGTGTCACAACATGTTGGAGAAGGGGCCAAGCTTGCTTTTAAAATTTTGTTTAATTCTATTCCATGCCATGCCATGCTATGCTATGCTATGCTCTCCTAAACAGTCTGCTCTGAGGGACCATATTCACTCCTGCAACCCTCCCCACAAGACCAGTATTGATCCATTCATGCAAAGGGCATCCCCATGCAGAAGGTGTCTCCATGCAGAGGACTTCCCCATGCAAAAGACCTCCCCATGCAAAGGACCTCCCCATGCAGAGGGCGTCCCCATGCAAAAGACCTCCCCATGCAGGGGACCTCTCCATGCAGAGGGCATCCCCATGCAGAGCATATCTTCACCACCTATTACGCACCGCCTCTTACAGGCTTTACCAGCTCACACCACCAAATGGGGAACCAAGTTTGCAGTGCATAAACCCTAGGGGTACAAAAGGAGGAGCAGCACCCTCCTTTTATATCTCTATAACTTTTTGTTCACTACTCTTAATGTTTCAAAAGTTATGGTTTTAATGTTTTATTATATAGCATAATATATCCAGTACATATAATATGTTTGGCACTTTATTAAAGTCCCCTAGTTCTCCCTTCTGAAAAGTGGTGGGGCTGGACTCAGTCCCAAGGGCCACTTCGGTATATTCTCCAATCCTAATACCTCACTTACCAAAGCGCCTGGGAATGAAGCTTGTTAGAAATGAAATCAGTTAGGCGGAGTTGGAGAGTGACCCATTCGAAGCACTGCTCCCTAGAAACTGAAGCGCAGTGAATGCACAAGCCGCGATTGGCAGTCTAAGCGGAGGGTCTGGCGACACGAGTGCCCGTCCTGGCCCGGGATGCAAAGCCAAGTCCTTCTTTAGATAAGCTACTTATGCCTCTCCCAAGGTCCAGTACACTTGAGTGTCACATCTCTTGAAGAGCAGGTGATAGGTGCCTCAGGGACTGAGTCGGCCTCGAGGTGCGCCTTGGCCAGCTTCTCCTTCCGCCCTCTGCAAAGCTGCCCCCAGTGCCATGTGCTCCCCTTCCTGTCAGCCAGGCACAGCTTGCCTGTGTTTGCTTCCTTACATTCTCCTTTTTCTCTTTTCAAAAGCTCCTCACAGGAAGGGTTTGGCAGGCAGCCCGGGTCCCCGCTGTGATGGAGAGTCTAACAATCTTGTCCCGCTGATTGATTAAACACCACGGCATCCATGCACGACTCTGGCCTGAAAATTCCTTGGCTCTGATTGTCCTTGGGGTCAGGCTGGCTAATGAGTGGAGTGCGATTGCATCTCAGCCTCTGAGTGCTTCCCGTTGCCCCACTTCGGGGGATTCTTCTGCTTCGAGCCCATCTTGGAAAGGAGCGTGGAACTCAGCGGCATGTGTGGAAACCGGCCGAGGCCGCAAGGCCCGGGGCAGTTTATTCCCCTTAGCTCTGTTGTTCTCACACTTTTTTCTACATAGTCTGGAGGTGCAAGTTAATTCTACCCAAACCGGGATGGAGCGCTGAAGTCACCTGCTAGTAAGGAATGGAGAATAACTAGCTCTATTCATCCCAGTTAGGCCTGGAGTTTCAAAATGGAGACCAAACTGGCACTCTCTGAGGGTCTACTGGGTCATGGTTCCTATTTGGAAATGGGGCAGAGAAGTGACTGCAGGAATTGAATTTTTTTTCCTCTCTCTCTGTCTCCTTTCTCTCTCATTGGGTTGTAATAGACAAATGGAGCTTGATCCTTCATTTGTAAAATAAGGAGAGTGAAGGTGATCTCTTAAGTTGCCTCCTGGCTTGTTTCTATTTTATAAATTTTCATCCACATGTTCTCTTCCTCAGGGTCAGGGCTGCCCCTTCCTTGGAACGTGTTTCTGTTCTAACGAGGAGTTCCTGAGAAGTTGAGCTGGAAATTTGCCTCCTGTCAGACTTAGCTGAGGTCATGGTTAGATGTGAAGGACTGAAGTGCTGCTTTATACTGCTCTTATGGGGCATCCAACCTCCTTCCAAATCTGAACAGATACCTGCGTTCTCTAACCTGGGCTGGTTGTCTTAGATTTCCGACCAGTCTGCTGCGGCCTCTGGTGGCTGCATATCCAGTACTTGCGCCAGACTCAGTGGGGCTGTGCAGCCATGTCTCAGTGCTGTCCAGGCCTGTGCGCCATGCTCAGCACAGACTCATTGGTACATAAATGTTTTTTTGGTTTTTTTTTTTCCCCACCCAACAGCAAGTTCTGGGCTTTTCTAGAGAAGTTTTGCCTCTTCTTAACTGGGTCCAGTATCTCAGGCATAGCCTCCCGCGCCCTCCCTAAAATGAGGCCTGAAACTGACCCCTGAGTCAGGAGGGCAGGGGGATAGTTTATGGAGCTGACGGAGGTGAGGAAGTGTAGTCCATCAGCAGCGCTGGAAGTGGGAGAATAAAGAGTATCAGGAGATCCTGCAGCAGGCAGCAGACTGAAGTCTAGAGACGCAGGAAGTTTCTATCAAGGGGACGCAGGAAGGCGGAAAGGGCCTCGCTGGCTGGGGTTACACAGGCCCTGGTTCTAGGGAGAATATAAGAGAGAGGAAGAGGGGCAATCCATGTGCAAGGGGTTAAGATTTGAACTTTCTTCTAAGACTGAGTACAAGGCTTACTTTTAGGAACTTAGATTACTGGCGGTTACTTATTAGAGCCTGGCTGTGAGATGAGAACTGCTTTAATAGCTTCTGTGGGTTGAACTGTATGCTCTCAAAATATGTCTTTTGGAATCTTACCTCCGGTACCTGTGATTGAGATTGTATTTGGAAGTAGAGTCTTTGCCGATGTAATCGAGTAAAATGTGGTTATATTTGATTAGGATGGGCCCTAAATCCCACCTGGCTGGTAAATGCCCTTGTATGAAGAGGGTACTCTAGAGATAGGCATTCAGGGAAGAAGATCATATGAAGATGGGGGCAGAGGCTGCGGTCATGTGCCTACTGGCTAAGGCATGCCCAAGGATACTGAGAGCCACCAGAAGCTGGGAGAGAGGAGTGGAACAAATTGTCCTTTTTTAACACCCAGAAGGAGCTAACCTATTTTGATATCCAACTTTTCTGGCCTCTAGAACTGTAAGAGAACAAATTTCTTCTGTTTTAAACTGCTAATTTTGCACTAATTCATTACGATGTACCGAAGAATAATACAGTAACTAGGCTCATCTTTGTATATCGCTGCATGAGGATAGGGGTCTCTTAAAAGACTGGCAAAGGATGGAACCAAAAGATGCTGTTATCTTTAAATGCTAGAATAGTGGTTCTCAACTGCTCAGTGTAACTGGGGTGTTAGGAAAGTTATAGTGTGTGTATATCATCATTATCAAGATCAGATTGTGAATGGACCGAGATAATTTGATTGTCCCTTTCAATTCCTCCCTTCTAGGCTTTCCTATTCTTTAATCCTAACTCTCTCAGCTCTCCCCAACACGCAGGTTAAGAAAAACTGTTAGAACAATGAAGGGGCAAAAGGATAAAAAGATTACTACATGGTTTATTTGATTCTCTGTGTTAAGGATTCCCTGCTTAGTTATATAACAAATAAACCCTAGAATGGTAAGGTCATGCATGGTAAGAATTATTTTCTCAGACATGGGACAATTTAATACAAGTGTTCCCAGACAGCAGGCTGACCTGTGCCTAGTGATTCAGAACTGAGGGTCCTACTGTCTTTGGCTTACATCTACAATGACCTTGGAATTCTCAGGGGTGGGCTGAGGAAAGAGTATAAGTCCCATGTACTTCTCAAAAGTCGTGTTGTGCAATTGAAAAATGTCACTTTCTTCGTGTTCTGGTGGAGAGACAGAATTGTTGACCCTACCTAGAAGCAAGTGGGGTTTCTAGAAAATGTAGTAGCTGGTTGTGGGGCCAACTCTCAGCCATGTTCCCACTGTAGGTGGGTATAGTGTTGACGGTCAGCTGTCCAGCTCTGTCACGGTCAATTATATAGTTCTCAGAAATTTTGCGTCATAGGTCTCAGGAACTTCCTCCAGCTCTTTGTTTGAATAGTCACAAAATGACGAATAATAATGAATAATAGAACTGGCATACAGCTACAGGAAAAAAGAGGAAAACAATTCGGAATTAGACCTGTATTTGAATCCTGGCTCCAATATTTAACAATTATATAACTCTTGGTGAATTTACTTGAACTCTGTGTGCCTAGATTTCCAAATCGGTAAAATAGGGATAGTATTTCTTCATAAGGTTGATGATTGCAGATGATACATATGAATGACTTGGTATATAGCAAGTGCATATTAATAAGTAGGTTTTAAAAACTCTGAATAAAATCATCGCTAATTATTTTCTGTCTTTTTTAAAACACGTTACTATCAAACTCACAATTTCTTTAAGTTTGATACAGCTCAAATTGGTTTCCATTTATTTTTAGAAAGGTAGATGTAGAAGGCTTTTGGAGATCATAATGTCTGATTTTGGGGGACATTGGTGAAATTTTCAAGGTCACAGATGCACTTATTGGCAGAGATAAACTAAACCTTAAGTCTTTTCACTTGTATTCTAGTGTGTAAATATTTCCTGTAACAGCTACTGAAAACTGAGCACACTGAAATTGTAGCCGGCAAGATGGAACTTGTGAATGTTCCATTTTTCTCATTTTGGTTAAGTATGATTTCCAGGTTATCTGTCATTTTCTTGAATTTGTTGTCATTTTTAGTATCAGGATGTAAAAATTATCTCCAGATAATGAACATTGTTATTTTTAAAGAGATTGCTTCTATTCAGTGGTGAAACAAATGTTTCTTCTTACTGCTTTTCCAAATGAAATGACCTCCTTTCTTCCAATGGTTTTCTGACTGCTAAGAACATATCGGCTCTGTACGCCATGTGTTTTCTTATTCAGTAAATACACTTGAATATCCTACGGTGAAAACTCCACATGACTTAGCAACATTGTTTGGAGAGGACTGAACTGACAATTATTACCAGGAAAGACAACGACCTTTGGCTCTGAATGGTTGTGTGGTGACTATTAATGGGAAGAATGAGTAGCCATTGCCTATCTGTTTTCCTTTCAGAACCGTATGACCTGGTTCCAGCACAACTTATTTTCTTTGTCTTTAAATGGTGTTTTTTGCTAACCCCAGTAGAAAGGAATTGGTAATCAGGAAATAGTATCTTCCTGTCTTTCGTACTTTGAAGAAGTTTTCCAGAGTTTCTTAGGAATCCAGGATGACTAGATAAGTGTCTGTTTCCTACCTTATCAGACTTCTCCAGATCAAGTACACTGATTGGTAGGAAGGTACAAAGGATCCTCAGGAATAAGAATCTGGAGTGTGGGTTGGAATGTCAGACACTGAAACTGTGGCCACCAGTATTCTGAAGGTTGTTTCAGACTTAAGCCTTTGAATGAAGGATACCCCATGAATGGTCCCTCTCCCCTCTCTGTCTTGACCCCTTTTTCACATATCGCCTCTTTTTAAATTGACCAATCTGGGTATTTCCACCCTCTGCTTTATGAATAGCCTTCTCTCTCCCATCCCGTCCCCAGAAGGAGAAGTAGGATCTTTGGTCCCTCCTAGTCTTGTAAATGAGATAAATTATTGCAGATTAGAAGGCTAATTTATCTTTGGCAAATAATTAATACAAGTGCGTGTTGGTTTAGTTGCTATAGATTAAGAATAGTGGGTTCTGGTCCAAGTAATGGGTCCATTTTCTCATTGTTCATCTAGGAAGCAATCATGCATTACCAAAGCAGAAGCTCTAAAAGACACATGGAGAGACTCCTGGAGTTAACATGGGTTTAATCTTGCATCTTTTGAAATACTAAATATTATTACATTAAGGAGAATTTGACTTCTTTCTCAGATCTATGTTGCCTTACAAGGGTTTCTTTATCTCACTTACTATGAATGGCCCATTTATGTTGCTACTCAAAATGGAAGTAGTAGTTTTCATTATTTTCTTCTGTTCAAATATTCCTATGCCCTCAAGTATGATGATCAGTATAAGGGTTGTTTCCACTTTCTCTTCCTACAAGATAATATAAAAAATTATGACATGGACCAATATTTTGAGTATATAATTCTATTGGGAACGTATATTAATTATGACTCCTATTGTTTCAAGTAACAGAAAGTCAACTAATTGGAAAGAAGAAAAAGTTTAATTCATGTAAATCATAATTTCAAAGGAAGCACATATAGCTTCATGCCAGATATTGAGAAATATAATCTGTCTCTTCTCACCTCTCAGCTCTGCTTGCCTGCCTTGTCTTTTGGCACACAGTAGTTTACAGCTACTGGCAGTCCCAGGAGTATGCTGTTGTTACAGCCTCCAAACCTTTTTGGACATTGCTCCAGAAATGCTTAAAGCTTAGAATAACTTTTAATTCCAGAACTACTCACTGAAAAGGAGATAATTTCCTGTTTAACCAAATATGAGTCCTATATACAACCCTGGGGGTAAGGAGAGGTTTAGTTCCACTTCAATCATAGGAATCAAACAGAATTACCTTACAATGGGGAAAATGTTTCTCATAGGAAGGGATGATGCAGGGATAATAAATCCCCGTATGTCTATTCTCGGAAGCACGATATTATAATGGGAAATAATAAACAACACCAGACAATGTGTAATGAAATTCTGAGACCCTGAATCCAGAACAGTAATGTGGAAGGGACTCCACACAAGGAACATCACAGCAAGAGGAGGGCAGTAGGAGAAACTTTTATACAGGACGTGCTCTTTGTTCTAGATTTTAGAGGAAGCTTTCAAACAGGCAAAACAAAGACATAGACAGGAAAATGGAGTGAGGAACCCCAAGATATAAGGAAAAGTCATACAAAGGAAATAGCATGGCTCATTTTAAACAAGTATAAAACACTCAACTCCCTGCCTTCGGAATTTATTTTTCGGTGAATTTACCTGTGATGTGTTACCAATGTTCCTTGAGCTTCCTGAGAACTAAATTAAAGCACGGTGTGTGTCTTGGGAATGTGAGACCTGTTATATGATGGAGGTTTTGGTGGCTAGAGGTGAGTGGCAAAGAAAGACTTTAGAGTAAGCCTCTTTACTGGCAAAGCAGGGACTGCTGAGGAACGGCGGCCCTTCTCTTCTCAGACCCTGCCTTACCCACTGTATGATGCCTGAAATAGCTCGCAGGGGATGGTGCTTGTGAAATGGCTGATGTGACTATTTTCAGATTGAGGGGCTTTGTGAGAAATTCTTCCGTGTTACAATGTTTATGAATGAAATCAGGTTCTTGGAAGGTCATAATGGTAAGGTTAGTAGAGGACATTGTTAAATCCTGGAAATGAAAAGTGGGTATCTAAGGAAGTGGCAGAATGACTTCCAAAAGAGGGAGAAGGCTTCGTCAAGGACAAATGACCTGCTACAGGCCTGTAAGCTGGCACTCGTGGCATGGGGAGGAGCACCAGGTGTCTGACAAAGCCATGTCTTCTGCTTTGTAACATGGCAGAAACCCCTTGTATAGCATTTGTTCTGGAAAAGCAATATAAGTATTTGTTGGCACATCACATTCTACATGCAGCATGCATGTGTGTGCATGCAATGGGCATGTGTGCGTGTGTTGTGTTGTTGCTAGCACTGTGTGACTTTTAGCTTGTACACTGTTTTGTCCTCAAGGTGGAGTGCCAAGGTCAGATGAGTGTCCTGTCTCTCTTGTGCGCAGCCCATGGCTCAGCAAATGGACAGAACAGACCTGAGGCTCTGTAGGGTGCAGGATGGCTGTGTGTCCCTAGCCTGCTTTGGACATGATCCTGAGGAAGGGTTACTCTTGGTGGGGCCCTTTATAGCTTTCTCTGGGCTGTATTCCCAAGTTTATTTTGGGAACAATGGAGATTCAGAACCCAGCATGATGCTTCCATGACAATTTATTTTTAAAGGATTTATAAATATGTAACTCCTTAAGCAAGAAATCAAAGCTCTTTGAGTATACTTTATAATTAGTTACCAGCACCCTCCCTCTCTCAGAAATAAGCTAGATTACATTTTAATGCAATTTGCATTAATGATTTCATTTTCATCTAATTATCAGCATTTTCTTTGGGGACATGTAAGACATGCTCCCAACAGTCGTCTGTTTCAAAGCCATGCTAAGAAGCGGGGTCACGGGCCACCCTGGAGCGAGTGCTTCCCACTGAGACAGACTCAGTGTTAACACACCTCACTTCTTGAGACACTCTGGCCTGCTTTACGTATGAGCATGAGAAAGGTTTGCTTCTGGTTCTCCCTCCTTTTCCCTTCCTAAAACCATAAACAGAAACCCTGCTGGGGCAGAAAATAAACTACAGACTGAGTGATATAAGTATGTATATTTGGAGTAATTTCCTGTAGTGGAGAGTATGGATTTGAGAATTAGACATGGTGTGTTTAATGCCAAGATCAATCATTTACTGTTAATCTTGGGAAAATTCCTTTAGTTCTCTGTAACACAGCTTATAAAAGGATAATATGTTTTTATTTATAAAAGGATAATATGTTTTTCCTTTCTCTATTAAAAAAACTGAAAAGACACTGTCTGTAATGTACCAGGCAGATAGTAGTCATTTAATAAATATTTCCTGCTTTCATTTAAAGCATAGGCAAGAATCTTCCAACTATTTAAAGAAATCCAGCATTAATCTTATGGGAGGGGGATCATGTCTGTCAGGATAAGCTAGATTATGCTGCAGCAACAAACATCCTGGTATTAGGGAGAGTTCTCCAGAGAAACAGAATCCACAGGCAGAATCCACAGGAAACATAAGACAGGGGATGTACTCGGGGAATTGGCTCATGCAGTTACAGAGGCTGAAAAGTCCCACAGATATGCTAGAGAACCAGGAAGGGTAGTAGGGGTCAGTCTAAATCTCATGGCCTGAGAACCCAACATTTCGTTGGTGCGAGTCCTAGAGTTTGAAAGCTAGCAAACCTTGACTTTTGAGGCCAAGTGCCGAACAAAATGTCTCAGCGCTCTGCACCCTCAGCTGATTGGATGGTATCTGTCCATATCCAGTGAGGGCGGGTCTTCCTTCCTCAGTCCACCGATTCAAATGCCAGTCTCTTCTGGAAACATCCTTACAGATATACCCGAAAACAATGCTTTACCAGCTATCTGGATATCCCTTAATTAATTAAAGTTAACACCTAAAATTAACTATCATAATTACAAAATTAAATATCACCAGTGGCTTTAAAAACCAAAGTTTATTTTTAGTTCATGCCCATATGTCCATTGTGGATCAGTGCATCTTTCCTCCTCGTTACTGTGGGTCCAGGAGGATGGAGCACCCTTTATCTGGGACATAATAGGGTGGTGGAATGGAGAAGTGAATGAACTTTGAGTAGAGCTGGCTCCTTTACACAAAACGATGCATATCACTTTGCTCATAATTCATTGTCCAAATTTAATCACATGGCTAAGCATGATACTGACGGGAGTAGAAAAGTTAAATTATCTTTCTCTTCTTTTCTCTTTTGCAGTTCTGTGCATCAAACACAGAGGCACCTGATCACTGAGCTACATGTCCACCTCTTTTCATTTTTTTATTTTGAGATATGGTCACTCTAAATCGCCCAAGCTGGCTTTGAACTTGCTATCCTCCCACCCCAGCCCCTCCAGTAGCTGAGATTGTAGAGGTGTGCCACCACCCCCAGCTAAGAACTACAATTCTTTATCCTTTTGTGGGCTGCTGGGACTTCCTTGTTGACCGCATATGCTAGAATGAAGGTTCTGAACCACCTATGGAATAAGAATCACCTATGGAACTCTTAGAAAATGCATATGGTAAAGCTCTAAATAATCAAACTCTTGTAAGAGGTCTAGGGATGCACACTTTTGGTACTTTGCACAGATGTGCATCCTCTAGTTTACCACCACTGTGCTACAATGTTAAGGTTGACCTAAAAGTAAAAAAAAAAAAAAAAAAGTTAGCAAGTTGATTAACTTTGAAAGAAGTGTTAAAAAGAAATAGCTCCACCTTTCTCAAGTCTCTCTTCTTTTTCCTGGTATTATTTTATTGAATTGTTCCACGGACTCCTTATTTATAATTCAGGAAGCCAGTGAATTGAATATATTCTCTAAGGAAAATAAAGAACTAGGTTGCTTTTTGTTTGTGGGTCTCCACTGATTTTTCAATGGGTCACTGGCTCACAGTGGAAAATGGTATCACCCCCTTTGACATGAAACTCCCTAAATGCATGGAAATGGATATTGAGGCAGAATGAGCCCTTGATGAGTCTTTTAGATTGGGCAGTACCTGCACCCTGTTGTACACCTAGTCTTCAGTAAGCTTTTCATTGCTCTGTGAGTCAATTGGTTTACCTTCTCGGAATACTCAGGTTTTCTTATAGTACAAAATGGTACAAAATGGGGCTCTGTGGAAGTTGGGGATTTAGCTCAGTGGTAGAGCACTTGCCTAGCAAGTGCAAGGCCCTGAGTTTGATCCCCAGCACCCAAAAGAACAAAATGAAACAAAATGAGGCTATAAAACACCACTAGAGAGTAGGGTGTGAGGGAGGGAGACACAGAAAGGCAAAGGGGCAGAGGAGCAAAGAAGCATGTCTAAGGGGAACACTCTGCACACTCTACATTGCCTGTTGAATCGTAATGCTTTCCCAGTCTTCACTAATTATGCACTTATGTCCTGAATATGACCAAAAAAAAAAAAAGACCTCAGTCAGTCCCTCCTCCAAACAACTGCAGAAAAGACCCTGCGTGGCAGCCCTTGCATGTTTAGTGAAGATGTCTTACCAAGGGGGAGGATGTTGGCAACGTCTACTTTCTTGGATCCAAAGATCACATCAAATTTCGAGCCTGTGAAGAACTCCCACTGGAATGATTGGAGTCTGGGGACTTCCGCCCAGGAAGAACCTTGCTCCAGGATTTGGAATATCCCTCTCATTTCATAAAAGGAGTAGCTGAATGGCAGAAAGTTTAAGCTAGTGCTCAAATACCCTTAGAAATTGAGGGCACCGTCAGGGGTATGACCGTGGCCTGACATGACTTTGTTCTTACCTCCTGTACAATGGTCTCTCTTTGTATGTTCAAAGGCCTGGGGAGGCAGCGCTGGCCCCGTGTCTTGGCAGAAGCTCTGTGTGGAAGTTTCGCAGCAGCAGGGTCTTCTCTCGGCTCCCCTGGAGCGCTGCCAGGTGAGAGGTGGACAGCTGGAGCCCACCGCATAGCCTTTGGGTTAAGCTTTTAGTCTTTGTTAAAGTGGAAATGTCTCTGGGAAAAGTCAAAGCTCAGAAAAAATTCAATAGAATTGTATTTCTTACAGTTCTTGCGGTTGGAAAGATCAAGGTATCTGTAGAATCAGAGTTTAATAAGGGTCCGTTCCCTGCTTCACAGACAACCTTTTGTTGTTGTTGTTGTGTCTTCACATGACAGAAGGCACAAGGGATCTCTCTGCAGTCTTCTTGCTTTAAATTTTATTGGTATATTTTAGACATACATAATTATAACAGTCATCACAAGGAATTTGTACCTGTACACAATATATCTTGCTTCTTTTTTCCCCTTTCCCTCCCCTTCTTTCAACCCCTGTTCCCCACCTCATTTACAAAAGCTTTGTTTCCACTTTTTCCTTCTATTCCCTTTTCTTTTCTTGTCCCTTCCTGACTTTCCCCTTCCCTTTCCCTGTTCCCCTTCCCATTTGGACATTTTCTTCCCATTTCCCAGTATCTGTTATACATTTTGGCCCTTATTTACACTTTCAGTTTCTCACACCAGAGAACCAATGTGGTGTTTAAACATGTGTGTCTGATTCATTTCACTTAAGAGTATGGTCTCAAGGTGTACCAATTTACCTAAAAATATCTCAAGCTTATCTTTCTTTATGGCAGAGTAGTACTCCATTACATTAAAAAAAACCCACATTTTCTTTATCCATTCATTGGTTAATGGGCATTTGAGCTGTTCTAAGATTTAGGTACTACAAACTGTGCTGCTGTAAACATGGGTGTGCATATATCACTGTGCTATGATGTTTTTAATTCTTCTAGGAAGGAGAATAGTTAGGTCAAATGGAACCTGTAGTTTTAGTTTTTTGAGGAATTTCTACACAGATTTTCATAGTGGTTACACCAGTCTACACTCCCACCAACCATGGAGAAGGATTCCTTTTTCCCCAGCACTTTTTATTGGTTAATTTCTTGATAATAGTAATTCTTTCTGGAGTGAGATGGAATCTCAGTATTGTTACATTTTGCATGTTTTGAATGACCAGTGATGTTGAGCATTTTTAAATGTATTTATTTGCCCTTTCTGCTTCTTCATATCTTAGAAATGTCTATTCATTTCATCTGCCCGTGTTTGGATTGAGTTTTTAATTTGGGGGATCTGGCTTTTTTGAGTTCTTTATGTATTTTAGATATCAGTCTTTTGTCTGAGGAACACCTAGCAAAATTTTTTCCCACACTGTGGGTTGTCCCTTATTGGTGATGTCTTTTGCTGTGCAAAAGCTTTTTATGAAGATGAGTTACCAGTTACTGATTCTTTGTGATATTTTTTGTGCAATTGGGGTTTTGTTCAGAAAATCTTTGCCTACACCTATGTCTTCAAGAGTTCTACTTGTTCTATCTTCCAGCAGATTTAGTGTTTCTGTTTTAATATTTAGATCTTTGATCCATTTCAATTTTAGTTTAGGGCACAGTGAGATACATGGGTCTAGTTTTAATCTTCAGCATGTGGAAAGCTGTTTTTTCCAGCACCATTTATTATAGAGACTTATCTTTCTTCCAGTGAAGGTGTTTGGCCCCTTTGTCAAAGATAAGGTGGCTGAGTGTGCTTCGAGTTGTTTCTGTATCTTCTAATCTGTTCCACTGATCCTCAGGTCTATTTTTTTTGCAACTACCATGCTGTTTTTATTACAGTAGCTTTGTAATACAATTTCAAGTCAGGGATTGTGATGCCCTGCCTTGCCTTTGTTGCCTAGAATTGCTTTTGCTATTTTAGGTCTCTTCTGTTTCCAAATGAATTTTAAGATTTTTTTCTCTAATTCTGTGAAGTATACTGTTGGTATTTTGATTGGGATTGCATTAAATCTGTGTAACAATGTTGAGAGTATGTCCATGTTCACTACGATTGTTCTTCCTGCTCAAGAACATGGAGTAACTTTCTATTTTCTAATAACCTCTTCAATCTCCTTTTTCAAAGTACTGTAGTTTTCAATGTAAAAGTTTTTTATTTCCTTCATTAGATTGATTCCCAGGTATTTCTATTTTTCTTTTGGATGCTATTGTGAAAGGTGTTGTTTATCTAATTTCTCTCTCAGTGAGTTTGCTATTTGTGTACAGGAATGCTATTGATTTTTGAATATTGACTTTGTATACAGCTATACTAATGAATTTGATTATTAAATCTAGAAGTCTTGTGGTGGAGTTTTTGAGGTCTTCTATGTAGAGTACATTGTTATCCACTAATAACAATAATTTAGCTTCTTCCTTTCCTATCCTTATTCTTTTTCTTTCTTTCTTTCTTTCTTTAGTCTAATTGCTCTGGCTAATGTTTCCAGAACTACATTGAATAAGAGTGGTGATAGTGGTTGGGGACTTAGCTCAAGTGGTAGAGTGCTTCCTAGCAAGTGCAAGGCCCTGAGTTTGATCTCCAGCACACACACACACACACACACACACACACACACACACACACACACAAAAGTGGTGAGAGAGGAAATCTTTGTCTTGTTTCTGCTTTTAAAGTGAAAGTCTTCAGTTTTTGTCCATTTAACATGATGTTGGGTTGTTGGTTTGTCATAGATAGTTTTTATCAGATTGAGATAAAGACCATCTATTCCAATTTTCTTGCAATTACCTTTTTGTGTGTGTGTGTGCTGGCGATTGAACTCAGGGCCTTGTGCTTGTTAGGCAAGTGCTCTACCACTGAGTTAAATCCTCAACATATTCTAATTTTCTGTAGGGTTTTTATCATGAATGGGTGTTGGATTTGTCAAATGCTTTTTCTGCATCTATGGAAATGATTATATGGTTTTTGTCCTTGGCTCTGTTAATGTGTATTACATTTATTGATTTTCATATGTTGAACCATCCCTGTATTCCTGAAATGAATATCCTTTGGTCATGTTGTATAATCTCTTTATGATTTGCTGCATTCTGTTTGCCAGTATCTTATTGAGGTTTCCAATTTCCAATTTCATTGCACTATATTTTGATGTTGTACATGTGATAATTTCAATTCCTTTGGATTTACTTAAGCATGTTCTATGAGCTAATGTGTCATCTATTTTAGAGAACATCCAATATACAACTGAGAAGAATGTGTATTCTGATGATGTTGGGTGAAATATTCTGTAGACACTTACTAAGTCCATTTGTTCAAAAGTTTGGTTCAGTGAGGATATTTCTCTGCTGATTTTTTTTTCCTAGTTGATCTATTTGTGACAGTGGGGTATTTAGTTCTCCCATTACAGTTGTATTAGTTCTATGATTCTGATGGGCTTTCCTTTATAGGTGAGTGGTTTCTTTTTTTTTTTTTTTTAACAGTTTTTAATATTCTGTTCTTGTGTTGGTTCTGAAATCTTGACTGTTATATGCCTTGGCGTAGTTTTTTTTTCATCATGGCTAATTGGAGTTCTATGTCCCTCACTTAACGGTATGTCAAATTCTTTTTCCATGCTTGGGAAGTTTTCTGCCATTACTTCTGTGAATAGGTTTTTTTTTATGTCATTTGCGCTATCTTCTGCTTTTTCATTGACTCTGATCAATCTTATGTTATTCTTCTTTACATCACCTAGCAGCTGTTGGATTGATTTTTCATGATCCCTTGCTGTTTTATAGAAATCTCTTTTCATGATTACTAACTGCAATCCTATTTTCTGTATCTGATATTCTGTCCTTACACTGGCTCATTCTGCTCTATGTACTTTCAATGGAACTTTTAATCTCCTGGATATCTGTTTGAATCTGTTTCATGGATTCCATTTCTTTCTTACGTTGGACATTCATGGTTTTCATCATTTTCCTAAGCTCCTCTATTTTTTTTTTTGTCTGTGTCTGCTTTAGACTTACTAACCATGTCCTTCATTATGGTCACCTTCTCTGTAGTTATCTGAGGAATTATTTCTGATTTGACTTTTTCTAGAGCCTCATTCATCTGCTCTGTTACTTCTGTGGTTACCACTTCAGAGCATCCAGGTGGGAGGCTTCTGAATTGTTCCACCTCATTGCCCCCTGGGTTTGCCTTTGGCAAGAGGGAAGTCTGGGGTTGCATGTTGCTTCCATGGCTTTTAATTTTCTATTTTATTATTTTTTTACTTTAATTCCTTGGGTTGATGCTTGTAAATTTCCTATGGCAGGTAACTTTATTGCTAGTCTCAAAAACCCTCAGGAAATGACTGTCTCTGAGTTGTCTTCCAGGTATAGCTGGTTTTGGGGTTTTGAGTCTATTGCAAGATCCTGACTCTTCAATTTATTGGGGATGAGAAGTTACTGCCTATTTGGCCTGGCCCCTGGTTCTTTGGCACTGGCCTATTGTTTATAGCCCTCAGGCAATCTCAGTCTTGGTGTACCAAAAGGAACAACTGATTAGGACAACTATGTCACCTTGGCTAAAGTAGTACAATCAGTAATAACAATAGTATCAAATACAGACTAGAAAATGACAAGCTGTGGTTACTATTGGTTTGCTACCTTTAACCACAGAACTAGATTTGTGGTTATATAACAAAATCTAAAACAAACCAGAAAATTGTATACAATTAATATGCTCTAAATATGGTGATTTTCCCCTCAGGGAGAGAATTTAAAAGGGGTTAGAGGGAAAATGGACAAATAGAAGAGGAGGAAGAGATTATAAGCAAGGCTGGGGGACAAAGGAAGAATATATAAACTTTGGGAAACTGGTGAAGAAGTCAGGAGGGAAAGAGAGAAGAAAGAAGTAAAACCAAGAATAGAACAGAACAAAACAAAACAACAACAAAAACTAGCAGCAGTGTTTACACTCATAAAAACAAGAACAAACATTCAAGAAAAAAAGATAAAACAAAAGAAGAAAAGAAAATGTCCACTTCAGGGCATGTCTCTGCTGTCACGGTTAGACCGAGTGGGCAGACAGAGCCCAGATCCACTTTGATTAATTCCAGCAAGCCAGCAGTAGATTTACAGTAGATAATCTCAGCAAGCTTGCACCTTTACTTCCACTGAAGTTCAGACTGGTTTCTGGCTGTGAGCCTGGAACCCTATTTATTCAGCCTGCACAATTCTGTGTACCTCCTGCTGGTTTGAACTTGGCTCCCTGCCAGCTTGAACTCTGCTCCTTGACCTCTTGCTATCTGGAACTTGGTCCCACCTCACCCTGACACTGGGGGCCTCTAGATGGAGCCAACCACAACTGCTTGTGTTCTGAGCTCAGCTGGTCCTCTCCAAGATAGTAACTGGCCAATCGCCCTCTCCTGGGGGATGTCTGAACCCAAATAATTCACCAGCCACTGCAGTCTGCTGCATCCATTGCTCCATTCCACTGGTGCATTTCTCTGTGGAGGCCTCTGGGGTTCCGGTAGTCATCATGTGCCTCCAGGTTTGTGCTGTCTCTCCTGCTCAAGTCAGAGCTTAGGGAGAAACCACTACTTGCCACCTACTTCTTCTGTGTTGAGATCCCTCTCTTCACTGTCCCCATGGGCTTCAATTCTTGTTTCAGATCTTTGCTGGGTCTCAGGGACCCACTTTTCTTCTTCTTCTCTTCCTCACATTTCTATGTTCTGGGATCTGGACACTAAATCTTGGAGAGGCTGTTTCTCTTCTGCTTACCACACCACTCCACCATCTCCCCAGAAGTTCTCTGTGGTCTTTTTTTTTTTTTTTTTTAATAAAGGCACTAATCTTATTTATGAGGGTTCTCTCCTTGTGACTGAATCACTTTGCAGAGGTCCTCCTTTCTAATACCGTCACTTTAGGGGTTAGGATCTTCACATATAAATTTTGTGGGGCATAAACATTTAGACCATAACAGGCTTATTCCATAAAAACCTCTCAGCTAGGTGTGGTGGTATGTGCCTATAATCCTAGCACACTGGGAGGTTGAGATAGGGGTCCTCAACCTCAAGCCCAGCTTGGACAATTTAGCAAGTCTCTGTCTTAAAGAAGGGAGGCAGGTAGTAGTGGCTGGGGATGTAACTCAGTGCAAAGGTCCTGAGTTTAATTCTTAGTATTGAAAAACCAACCAGCAACCTCCCCCCCACCCAACCTCTCATATTCACTCATATCTACTGATTTATGAGAATTTTCTGTCTGGGTGGGAGGAAATAACCCAGATGACTTTCACAGCCATTTATTGAAGGTAGCTGGGCTTCTGTCAACCTGGTTTTCTGAATAACTACACAGAGAAAAGCAACTTCAGATAAGGTAATTTAAATCAGTCAAAAGAATAAAGATATCTTGGGGGTTGATGATGTGTTTTTGTCAAGATTGTCAGGTAACCAAGATGGTGTCCAGAATTGATTTTGTAAATGCAGTGCCTATTGTTATATGTAATAGTTTAAATAAGTTTTGGTCAGAGAGTTTATATATATATATATATATATATATATATATATAAAATATATATTATATATAATATATATTATATATTTATATATAATATATTATATTATATATTATATATTTATATATATATAAATATTGTCTGCTATAATGCGTCATCTGGGGCAGTTGTTGGGATGACTTAAAGGAGACCCCTTAAACTTAAAAAAAAAAAACAAACCTGAAAGACAAAACTGCTCTCTGTAAGACCAGCTACCTATACCAAATTTTGTCCAGTTTCTCCACTGATAGATGGCTTGTTCAGTTTTCCAGGGGCCTATGATGCCACACTCAACAGTTATCAAATAATGGGTATGGATTAATAGTATATATAAATAAATTAGATATAATTAAGGGGCTAAGAGGTTTCCTTTGTTTTTTATTATTAAGGTTATAGTTACTAAAAGGTGAGTTTTAAGAGTTAAAGATTATTTAACTATTGACTTATAGAATATCTACAACAATCAGTTTATGATTTGGTTAAATAAACAACTACTTAGTTTATGGCATAACCTGTACATCTGGGAACTAAGATATATTGATTGGACAAAACCAGACCAGGATCAATGGTTGGGTTCAGTGTTAACCTTGTGGGGAAAATTGATTCAGTTCTTGTCCAATTTGTTTTGTAACCAGAATTATAAAAAGAATTAAGTTTATGAACTAAACATATATATATATATATAGTATTCTATGAGTCTATGCTTTAAAGTTAAGTTTATAGAGTTAAAACCACAGGGGTTTTATTGCACGTATTCATGCAATGTGATGGGATGTATATGTTTTCTTTTGTATAATACCCAGCTAGACCTTGGACATATGAAATGATTAGGATTTTTGACGACTCTCTAAAGTTGGCCTAGTCATTTAGATCTTGATCTACATCTATTGGCTTTGATTAAACATGCTGCTATTTTTTTCTGATTTTTTCATTCTGCTATTTTATAGATGAGATACACTTATATTTTTGCTAATAAGTCTGTTCATGATCAGAAATAGAAACACAATTTCTGAAACTTATAAAAAATCTAAAATGTCCTTAAATCCTGTCAGTACAGTTATACCTTATAAACTTTTTAAAAGAATCTGTTTCACTTTAAGAATAAAAACTAAATCTGTATAGCTGTAATACTAATTAGTGCTAGCTTCATAATGTATTAAATGTATTTGTGTTTTGTGAGTGTGCAGACCTCCAAAGATGCAGAATTTAAGAAAATATCTTTATGATTATAAGCTATCAGACTTAGACGTCAGGCTTTCCCCTGCTTGTGCTCCAGTTACTTGTGATAAAATGTACATGTTGGTCCGACATGGGACAGCCAGCCAGATAGAGTAGCTACATTTAGACTTATAGTCATGTAATTGTTATATACTTGTGTCCAGACTGTGTCACTATAGAGATTAAACATTGACGGCCTGTGGGGTATGTCTGTAAACAGCTACATTGTTTATTTATTTATTTATTTTACAAATACATTGTTTTAAAGGACACCTTGTTGAAATAACAGATACAAATAAGAATTTATGTCAAAAGTAACCAATGACTAAAATATAGATTTAAATATATCTCGGAGATGATAACAAAAATCTAATAGTTCTGTTATGTCATCTTTGTAAAACTTTTTTTTTTGTGTGGTGCCGGGGATCGAATATCTTTGTAAAACTTTGTAACTGTTATCTGTTAACATTCGGTAAAAATGTGGCTTCTAAAACAACCATGATTGGTAAAAGAAATAACAGTTCTTTAGTTGTAAAGTGCTTAGTATCCAGACGATACTATGATAGTTAATTCTACCGTTCCCACTTTAATACTGCTGGGGCTGACCTCCTGGGTTTGCAGCTGAGGCTTAGAGACCTAAAGTAAAAAGATAACTGGGCTAAGAGGCAGCCAATGTTTTGGCCCCGGCCCGCCAAAGTCAACAAAGACTTAGGACATGAGGGGACCATGCTAAGGATCTTACACCTTTGGTGAGTCTCCCAACCTCCTAAAAAGGGAGATTGTTAGACCCAGAGGACAGGACCAATGTAAGTGTCCATCATGCTAGAAGGAGGATCACTATAGGGAAAAACATTCCCATGCTTCCAAGAGAGCCATGCGGTCCAGCACAGACCATGATCCATCCTGGCAGATGACACAACTGACAGATAAAAGGAACTAAGAGGCTCCAACTGTGGCCCCAAGAGTAACACCTGAGAGCCTTAACTGATCTTGATATTTGGCAGAAAAAGATTAATTTTGGTTACTACTGGTCTCAGTTTAACCTGGTCTTGGACACCCAGCCAGAAATAATAATAATAATATATAGCCAAAAGATTAATGAATTATTTCAGATACAGATATTAGGTCCAACCTTAACCACTATACATCAGTGGCTTAAGAAACAGGTACCTCTGAGTCTGACCACTGATGCTCATTCTTTTAAACAAAAAGATACTATGTGAGAATAAAATAAAAATGTCCAACTTTAGAGGGGCCTATCCACTGTTATCCTGTCCACCCCAACTGCTGCTAAAGTTATAGGTATCACTCTATAGAGCCACCACACCCAAGTGAAGAGAGTGACGCCTACAGGAGAACAGGAGATCTAAATGGTGAAGACTCTCCCAGATAAGCTATGACGGGTGACACTCCTGAGTGATAACCTGATGCCAACAGAGATTAGAAAGCTCTGAAGCCTTGCCCCAGTCACAAACCTGGAAGCTGACTGGTCAATGCATGGCAGAAGCCTGAGGAATTCAACGTGGGACAACTAAGGGCCGTGGTCCTGCGGTCACCCTGCTACATTGGGGTTGATTATACTGCTAACCTTACTGTTCACCTTGAGTCTAGTGGCTCCCAACAACTGGTGCTGGCCCAGAGGGCCGCTCTGGTCCTAAGGTATATATGTATAATGGGTCTGTTAAATACAATCAAATGTTTCTTATGGTAATAATCTATGCTCTAATGGGGTGGTTAGAGCATAGATTGGTTGTTCCTGTAGCTTTGTCTTCTTCTGTAACCTTGCTTGCTTGCTCCTTTTTTTGAGAATGTCATACAACTCCTAAGAATAGAAGACTTTTATACCTCCAATCCTATTATCAGCCTATAGAGGCAGAGGAGTCAACAATTTGACCCTCCTGTAAGATCAGTGGGGAATGTGATGACCAAAGTGCCTCCATTTTATCTTAGCTCCTCCGTGTTAAATGGCCTCCATGGGAACCTGGCATCCATTTTATCCTAGCTCTTCTTTGTTAGGTGGCCTCCATGGGAACCTGACCTTTTGCGGAACTATTAGCTCTCTGCAAGCCCCACATGGAGCCACCTTCTGTGGGGCAGAACAATCTGCACCTAGTGTTGCCAATGATGAATTGCTTTTCTTGAAAAATGTATTAACTGACAGTTCTATAACAATCTTGCGACCTGATGTAATTGTGGTCTTTGCCTATATAAATCCCCTTCTGCGTCGCATCAGGACTCAGAGTCTGGTCCATGAACCTCCTCTCGACCGCTGGCTAATAAAGGACTCAGATAGGCATACATTCTCTGTGGCAACTGTCTTTGTCATGCCAGATGAAGTGACCTCCGAGTGGCCAGTGGGATCAACTCGGGGTCCGCACTTCAACTACTTTGGTTCGTAGGTCCGAGTGTCCAGGAGAAGGCTGGGTAGAGGGTAAGAAGGTGCAAAGTGCCTCACCGAAGGGCTTGCTTCCCTAAATCAGGTCCCATACAGCCAGGCAGAGCTGTGGATGTGGGCGAGGATCCTTCCTACCTAAGAAGAGCCTTGAAGATCTTTTGGCTACAAGATTGCTCCTCATTTTCTTTTCCTTCTCCAAATGAATCTTCTACCTTCTTGGGGCTGGGGATTTAGCCCAGTGATTAGAGTGCTTGCCTTGCAAGCACAAGGGCCTGAGTTCGACCCCCGGCACCACAAAAAAAAAAGAAAATTCTACGTTCTTGGATTACTTCTTAGGAGATTTATTTAAATTTTATTCTGAGATAATTGCAGATTCACATGTAGCTGTGAGAAATAAAGAGACCCAGTATACTTTTCCTCCAGTTTCTCCAAGTAATAGCATCTTGTATAACTACAATATAATGCAGCAAACTGGAAATCGACGTTGATATGTAACTCATTGGCCTCACCCAGACCCCACCCATTTCCTATGCTCCATTTATACATGCACACTTAGCTCTATGAAACTTACCCAGCTTTAAACCTGCCTGGTCCTCACTGCAGCCGAGACATGAGGCAGTTCCACTACGAGGTCTGCTCCTGCTCTTCCTTTACCAGTCCACATAAACTTCTTTTCCTTATTCTCTCTCCTTCAATTTGGAGCATTTAATAAAAACCAGATTATCCTGAAAACACCTAAAATTAAGTGAGTTACTGAACACTTTCTCTAGAGAACTATGAAGCTCGGCTGTGAAGGACCAGCAGCAAGTCTTGGGATCGTGACCAGGGAGGGTATAGCAGTCCTGGGTTCTAGCCTCCTGTCTGTGACTTGCTATTTTTTTCTCATCGTGCGTGTTTCTTAATCTATTCGAGTTTGCATTTTTTATCTCAAATCTATCTTCCTATCTATGCGTCTATCTATCCATCTATCTAACTGTATTGTACCCAGAGTCTTGAGTAGCATTGCAGCACAAGCATATTACTTCTTACTACCTGTGGTATTGTGTGGATTTGGTGAGATAACACCTGAAGTGATAGTGTGCATTCTAGAGAACTAACTGGTGGAAACATTTTCACACAAATAAGCCCATTTAATTTCTGTGCTAGCGTGAGCCTGATATTGATGCCCATTTTACCACAGAGAAACCGAGGTTCACAGAGATGCCTCAGTGGGCCCCAGGTTGAAGCTTGGGTGCAAGGGAGTCTGATTTTAAACCCCAAATCTCCCTGAGCCCAAAGTCTGTTCTCCTGTGATTTTTTTATTATACACTTTGATGAAGGGGAGGAGGGAGAGTTAATTTGGTTAAAGTGTACAAAGTAACACCTACACACAAATATACAAACACACATCAATCCTTATCCAAGATGTCCTTCCTCCACGAGTTCCTTCCTCTTTTAGGTCTCAGAAGACTAATCTATCCCTCTTTAAAACACTGTTTATCCTTGTTTTTTATTTTTTTTTTTAAAGACAGGGTCTTGCCATGTAGTGTATGCTGACCTTGAACGCACTGGGTTGGTCTCAAACTTGTGGCAGTCCTCCTGCCTCAGCCTCCCAAGTGCAGAGATTTTAGGCATGTGCCACCGTACCCAGCTAATCATACAGAACGCCTCATGAATTCGCATGTCGCCCTTGTGCATGTAGCTGTGTTAATCTTCTCTGTATCATTCCAATTGTAGTAAGTATACATAAGGCAGAAGCATGCACCTCTTGTTCCAAATGTAGGTTTTATTACTCTTCAGGTATCCTGAGGTCAACAGATCAGGAGATGGTTGCTCTTGAAAAGATTGTTTTTCTAGGTTCCAGAGAAGAGGGGACATACCGCTCCAGATAGGCCCACACAGGAAAGCCCCAGACTGGGTCTGGAGGGCGAGGGAGCAAGGAAAGTGTGGGAAAGAGCCTTTGCTATAGTTTCTGTGGGAAAGACCAGATGAGGCAGGGCAATCTCTGCAGGCCCCGGGGCATAGTGATTGTCTGACTCATTCCTGGGTACCTGTCCTGTGGGAATAGTGACCCTGAGTGTAGGAGTCCCATCAAGGAGATGGGGAATAGGCTCTGGGGGGTGGGTTTGCACAGGAGACATGTGATCACAGGCGGGTCATTTATTCTCTCCAGCAGTTGGGTCTTCCTGGGAAAGGTGGGACATCTGGGTCAGCAAGGTCCAAAGATGCTGAGGCATCAAAAGTATTGAAAATAAAAGGGCATGGTTCATACAGCCCTCAGGTTAGAGTTTTCCCTGTCCTGGAGGTAGAGGTGGGTTCTGATACATTTAGTTTTCAACTAAGGACAGTCAGGTCAATTAATTAAAAATCGGGGGTGTGGTCTGAATAGCACTGCAAGCTATTGCTTTACCTGTGCAAAATGTAGAGAGACTCATCCATGGTTTGCTGAGCAGACCACAACATAGAGATTTATTGTGGGCAGACTTATTAAGGAAAGACTGCCTGATACCATTTTAGAGAAGTTGGAATCTGTCTCAATTCTAGTTTTTCTAGGCCCATTTTCCACTTCTCTGTCCTGTCTTCCTGGCCTCACCCCTCCTGCTGTGCACTTATCTTCCTCTTGCTCGCATTTGGTTGTCCATGCTCCTGCCATGTGTGTTGCCCTGTTCGCCCTCAAAGTGTTCTGGGCTCCAAAATTATCTCCTTCCCCTGGTCTTTATCACTCAGCATAGAACAGGTTTTCTTAAATGTTTTAAGATCTCAGCAAGGCAAGAAATAGTGTATGTATGTGTGTGTGCGTGTGCGCATATGAGTGTGAGAGAGAGAGGAGAGAAAGACAAAATATATATGCTTGTATGTTTTCATTTTTAAAGTAAATTCTTGTGCGGTCAGACAAAAAAATGCCAGAAAACAACACATGCGAGAAAACGAGCATGGAGTGAATTAATCAAGGATCATTACAAAAAGAAATGTTTCTAGTGTCTGTTGAACATCATGAGGTATGTATTAATCAGTGCATAGAAATACCAGACCAAGAGGGACTCTGAGTCTTCCACCCAGACTCTGGCCTTTGAAACCTTCCAGATTATGGCATCACGTAATGGTTCTTGGTGGTTTGGATGATGTCATGGTGCCATTAAGCAAAAGCCCAAAGAAAGCTACACAAAGTAGGCAATTATCTCTATATGTGGATCTAAATATTTGTTATACAGGGTAATACTTTGTTAGGCTTGTTCATTTCTTTTCTGTTTCACGAAAGATTCAGTGTGGTTGAGACAGAAGGATTTATATTTACTTCATCTGTTGATAGCATTGATTTCTTAGCATGGTTATTTTCACTCTTGGCCTTTAAAAGATGTAGCTTATCCTGTTTGCACGTGGCGTTGAAATCATATATTCAGCAATTTCAGCACCTGAGTGTTGGTTAACTCCAGCCAACAGATAGTGCAATTGGTTTGAGGGGACGAGGGTAGAGACTGGAACATATCACGCTGGCTGGCCCTGCTGGGATGCCAGATTATTACTCTCCTTGAAAGATGTAGAAATAAACATTTCATTTCAGCCTTTGCCACTATTGTTATGATAGTACAATGGAAAATATTTTAAGTGTTTGTTGAACACTCCAGACATATCTGTGAAAGGGTCCCAGACAAATGCTGATATAAAGTTTTGAATCTATGAGGGAGGAAGAAAGGGAGGGAGGGAGGGAGAGGAGAGAGTGGGGGGAGGCTCAAATTCATTGTATGCGGGAAAAAATGTCCAAATATATGTGAAGGGTGCTCTTTTGGTGGTGCTCACAATGTTCTGAAGCATATTCCTTAACTCCAGGTATTGACATTTGTTTTGTTTTGTTCTTGGTGCTGGAGCTTGAACTCAGGGCCTTGCGCTTGCTAGGCAGGCACTCAAATTACTGAGCTAAATCCCCAGCCCAGTATTGATGTTTGACAATTTGACTTGTCGATCTGAATCTCTAATTGAATGTACAGCCAACAAAGTGAGAAGTTCTGAAGGACTGAAGGCCTCCAAAGTATGAAGCAGACACTCTGCCCATCCCTAATTACAGAATGAAGGTTCGTACTGAGAGTCTTACCTTGAACTGCCAGGCTCCAGAGATCCTGTGAGTCTCCCTAAGTATCATGACAAAGTGTCTTCCCACGGCCACAATGCCAGAATCTGATCTTCTGGTTTTACTCCAAGCTCTTCCTGCCGTCCAGAGACACTGACCTACACGCTCCTAGAAAAGGCTAGAAATAGGTGGATTCAACTGAACATCGAGAAGCCAATTGGTACATTTTCTTTTGCACTAGGAACGTGTTACAGTGCCAGGATTAAGAAAGAAGCGAAGGAATCGGGGCACGAAGCCTCAAGCTCCTTGATAGTGATGTATTCTGGGGCCAGTCACGTTTCTGCATTCTGTTTCCCCGGCAAAAAGGGGGGGCACATAGAGAAGCACCTCTCTTGGGAGGTTATTGTGAAGGGGAGAAGCGTTAGCATATATAAAAGGACTGAGAACACGGCCCTTGCCACACCTTGGTTTTGGCTCTGTAAGAGGGACTGCTATAAGAGAATATATGTGTGTAATGTTAAGCTATTCACTTCATGGCAATTTGTTACAGCAGCAATGGGAAACTAATACTTGGTTGAAAAGGAGAAGAAGAATAATTGGGACGTGTGTCCTCTGAGGTGGCATTCTGACAGTCTAGATCAGCAGTGTCCAGCAGACTTTTCTGTATCATCCAGTACAGCAGCCTCTGGCCTTGTGCAGCTATTGAGCACTTGCAATGTGGCTGGTGCAGCTGAGAAATTGAATTTTAAATTTTATTTAGACTTTTTAAATTTAAGTAGCCACAGTGGCTATTGTCTGGAACAGCACAGGGCTCAGATATGGCCATGTGCATTTGTAACTAAGATAGAGTAGATGCAAATGATTGTCAGCAGGGAGGTCAAGAAACTGAGAGGCCCAGAGTGATAGAGTTGATTCATATGGAAGTCGAGGTCACCAAATTAATAACGGGACAGTGATGGAGAGGGCAGGTGCAGAAGTCATGGGAAGATGAGGGTCTGGAACAGGTGTGTCTCTTAAACAAGTTGAGGCTTTTGAAATTAGGCAGTGGATGACTCAAAGCAAAGAGAACAACTTGACAAATAGGAAGAAAAGTCGCAACTGCTTGAAGAAGTGGCCAACACGAGAAGTTTAAATGATGACGATGAAACACTCTGCTTGTATCTCAGTGGGTAGGTTTTTCCTACACAGTCACAAATCCAGCTAAAATTCGGATGTGATACTACTAAAAAGAGAGAGTTGCTGGGTAGAAAATTAGCAGCCTCTGTCAAAGCTTGATTGTATGGTTTCTCTCGCTTGATCTCAAGCTTGCACTTGGATAGAATCAGCTTTAAGGTTTTGCCAGATACATGAAATGAAAATTACAATGCATGACTAGAGCTCAGATTGTCCATCCAGTTCCCTATTTTTCTCAAAGGAGTGGTTTGACTGGGGGACTTCCATATTGAAGGATCCACATATTAGGAGATCTTTCCTTTGTTCTAACCTTGGTGGGCTGTCTGGAGGCCTGGGAACCCCGTAGGCACCTGAGAAACACATCCAAGCCTACTCTTTGTATATAACTGGACTTCTGACTAGGTTTCTTTTAGAAGGTTTTGATTTTCTGTAAGGAAAAATTGTATGCATTGTGTCTACATTAAAAACTATATATATTTCTTTTTTTAAAAATGTATTTTATTTTAATGATACATTTTAGATGTACACAGTGATAACATTCATCACAGGGGATTTGTACCTGTACATGATATATCTTGTTGCTTCTTTCTTTCCTATTCCCCTCTATAAATAAATGTATTTCACTTGCTTTTATAGGCCAGTCGGGAATCCAGCTATCTGATACCAACCAAGACTGTGTGTTGAACGTATATCCATGCTGGATGGTCAAGGGGTGGGTTTGCTTTGAATGGGAACTTGATCTGACTCTAGGCTTCATCGATGACTAGTATTATAACTTTGTACAAGATACTAACCTTGCAAGCTTTGTTTTTCTTATTTGCTGCAGAAAGTTGTTGGATGATTAAGTGAATTTATTCTTATCAAGCACACAATATATCATCTAGTGCAGAGTGAAGATATTGTTGTTACTTTGTTATTATTTGAAGAGGAGTTCTGCATTGCAAATCCTGTGGGAAATAAACCTTGAGCCAAAGCTTTAAATTAGCAAGTGCCTGTTTGTATTTCGGAAGCACAGCCCAACAGTACCAGTGCTGCCCCCGATCGGGGGCATCGATTAAGAGAGTGTGCCCCAAGCTTTGGGAAGTCTCAGCAGCACTGTTCATAAAAGACAGTGAGGCATGAAGTTGTAAAATGTTTTATGGGAAAACCCACGAAAACGTCAAACTTTCTATAATACTGATTAAGAATAGTTTAAATCATTCACACTTTACTAGGAAATGTCAGTGCTTATGAGTTAATCAATTTCAAATTGATTTTATTTGTGTAAAATTGGCATTTTAGCGAGTGAATTTATTGCTCACAGTTGCCTCTTCCAGAGTGAAATGATTGCAGTATTAGTAGGAAATGCACTCTGATCGAACTTGTATCATTAATCATGCATTACAAAGTTGAACTCCTAATAGTGTCTTATGAGATTTAATAAAAAGACACAGAGGATGCTGGCTGCTTTTCAAAGACTCAAGCCAGGAGGAGGAGGAGATGGGGACCTTAAAGGACAGTGTCTATCTCTATGTTCATGTTGTCCTCTTTACTTAGAGTTCGCCACCCTGTCCTCTGTTTGAGGACTCCCTGACGGCCTTAAGAGACTTGACAGCAGGCAGGATCTTCTAGTGATGAAGGTGACAGGGAACACGCTGAAAGGCAAGATTCTTTCCTGGTTTCCCTCACTCTGCACCTTGGTCTGTCGGATACTCCGCTGTGAACTGTTGCTGAAGGAAGCACAGGAGTAGGCAGCAGAAGCAGAAGCATCTCTGGGACTAAGGACGGTGGCAGATACAGTGCAAGGAGCACCTAGTGGTCTCTAGGCAGCAGTAGGTCAGTCAGTCAGCAGCAGGATGATGACATGTCTTAGACTGACTGAGACAGTTCCTGCTTGTTCCTGCCATTTTGAATGATTATTGATAGCATCCTCCTTTGCTTTCAAATGTTCCAGTTTGGAAAGTAAATAATATGGTAAATTAGGACTTTCCAAAGTAGTAGAACTGATAGGAGATAGCTAGATCTATAGGTAGATAGATAGATAGATAGATAGATAGATAGATAGATAGATACGATTGATGGGCTCACACTATTAAGGAGATGGAGAAGTCTGACTACCTGCCATCTCATATGAGCTGGGGTCCCAGGAAAGCAGCTGGGGTCGCTCCAGTCCAAAACAAAGGCACGAGAACTGGGGAAGCCAATGGTGGAAACTCTGATCTGTATCTGAAGGCCCAAGAATGTGGAGTCCGGATGGCCAAGGACAAAACAAGACAGATATTTCAGCTCAATCAAAGAGGGAAAACTTACCCTTTCTCCACCTTTTTGTTGAATTTAGGTGCTTAATGGGTCGAATGATGCCCATTCATATTGGTGAGAATGATTTTCTTTACTCATTCTAACAAGTCAAATGCCAATGTTTTCCACACAGCCCCTTACAGATATACTCTAAATAACGTTATCTGTTTACCAGCTATCTGGACATCCTCAGCTCTGTCAAGTTGTCAGATAAAATCGGCCCTCACAGAAACCAGCAAAATTCCTTACATCCTCCGCCTCCTCTCAGATTATCTCTTCGTCTTCTTGCTTTGAAATCAGACTTTCCTGAGGATGCCCTGAGGATGCCCATTTATTTGGAGCCCTCTCTAATGTCAGTTGTCTTATTTCTAGGCTCCTCGTGTCTTTGGCCCTGGAAGGCCATCCTTGTTTTGAATTGCTGCTTCCAAATCAATCTTTGTTTCTCCACAATTCTTCAGATGCAGCAAAGCTCTTCACAACTTACTGTCAGTTAATAACCCTGCTTCTTATTTTATTTAGGAAACAGAAGCAGCTGAAGAGGAAGCTCTTCACATTCTCATCATCAAATATATTAAATGACTCACATTTTACCCACTTACTTGGACATCTTTTTTTTTGGTGCATTAAATATGAGCTCTCTTGGTCCAAATGCTTCACACATGTCCTGGATTCTATCTCCTCACGCTGACTCAAAGACATTGCTTCTTCAGTTACACCCTCTTGCTCCAGCATCATCAAAATTCCTCTCTGTCGGCCAATTCTTACAACACAAACACAGTGAAATATCCCTCCGCCTGGTCTCCTTCACCTCGTTTTCTAGAAAGTCTCCTAGAAAGAATTGTTTGTCTATACCATTTTTGTTTCATATTTTATCTTCAACTTACTTCCCTCAGACTTTACTCTGGTATTTCTATCAATCATCTAAACAAGATCTGCTGTGACTCCCAAGTTCCTAAATTCAGTAGGTGACTTTTAATTCTCCTTTTAATCTTTCCACAACATTAAGATGTGTTATGTACCTGTACAACTCCCTATGAGGAACATGATCATTGTTACAAGTACCACAAACATGTGCTAATAAAAGAAATTACAAATAAAATAAAAACTTTCAACAGAATTTGACATAGTGAGTCATTGACTTCTAAACTACTTTCTTCATTTTGTTTTCTGGGTCTCATTCTCACTTGCTTACCCTCCTACCTCACTTATAGTTTCTTCTCCGCTGGATTTTCTTTACCTTAATGACTCTAGTAGGGGAGCACCCCAGGGTTGATCTTGTATCTCTCCTCTCTGCTCTCTCGTTCTTTGTTACAACTGCTCTCTGGGGAATGTCATCTAGCCTTGTGAGTTTAAGTATCTTCAACACTGTGATAATGTCATATATGTACTTCCCTGAGTTCTAGCCACCTGTCTGCCCAACATTTACATGGGAGTGTCCAACAGACATTTCCGTCCCAGTGTGTTGCAGGCTAAAGTCTTTCTCGCCTCTCCACACTTGTTCTGTGCTTTCTCATTTTACAGCCTTCTCCATCTCTGCAAACGCTAACTCTGTATTTTTACTGTTTAGGCCAAGTACTTTAGCGTTATCCTTTATCTCTTCCCTCTCTCACGCTTCGCATCCCACCCAGCTGTTAATCCTGCCAGCATTGCCTTGTAAATTGAGATGCTGTTTCTTCTCCTCTCGACCATCACCACCCCAGTCCTTGCTGCTGCTGTCCTTCATGCTGGTTAGCAGTAGTTTCCTCACTGGTGTCCATGTCACTGTCCTGCCAACCATCACCACTACTACCTTGCATCCCTCATGGTCTGTTCTCCACTGAGCAAAGCGACCTTTTCAAGAAGATGCTGTTCTTACAGTCCGCATTTGACTCTCCTTTGCTGAAAGCACTCCCGTGACTTACTACTTCAGAGCAAGGGACTCCTTGGACTCCTTACCACTGTCACAAGTCCCTAAATAATCTGGGGCCCCCTCTCTCCCCTGCATTGTCTCTAACCTCTTTGAAGAAAAAGAAAAATACCTCCTTTGTTCCAGCTACACTGGCCTCCTAAGAGTTCCTTAAAAGTCCCGCTTGTCTCTTGGCCTTTCTGCTATTACTCCCTCTGCTTGGAAGGTGTGCTGCTCAGGTATGCTTACGGCTCAGTCTCTCACCTCGTCCAGCTCTCCACCTTACTCGCAGTTGAATAAGGACCTTGCCATCCCCTCACCCAACACTCTCGCCTCCCTCTCCCTGGCTTATTGTTTTTTTCATGGGCTGTACTACCCATTGTTGTTTTGTATATTGTCTATTTTCATTATTCTTGGAATCCGTATTTGCAGGTTTACCTCCTCACCTAAATCTATTTGTAACCCCCACTTCAATACATATGTTTCTTTTCTGTCCTTCGCAGATACTCACAGAAGCAAAGTATTTGAGTCTCTAAATGCATATGTTCCCAGGTGAATTTGAACACAGGAACCATACGCTTTCTCGCTTTTAGCTCAAACTCCAAACCAGTGTCCTTCTTTATGGCATACTTTTTTATGTTTCTGTTGGTGATTTCTCTGTTTAAAATGGCCCCATGCGTAGTACCAAAATGCTGTCAGAGGTTTTTTACGCAGAAATGCTGTGTGAAGTACTGTGTGGATGACACCTACGTGCTAGAAAAGGTCAGGTCTGAGTTATAGGGCTGTTGGCTGTGTGCTCCGTATTAATGATAATGGATGAAGTGCCTTTAAACAGAAGCAAAATGACACATTGATCAATTGATGAAAATGTGATCAGAGGCTCACAGAAACCTACATCTTCCTGTTATTTCTCTTAAGAGCAATGGTTCATTATTCACAAGTTCAATGTTTGTCACAATTTAATACAACATAATTACTGTGAATAAAAAGAATCTACTGTGCTCATTTCTTTGATCACAGTTAGCTGTTCTAAGCAAAGCTTTATGAGGACATGGACATTGTCTTTATATTCCCTGCTATATCCTTAAGATTCAGAACAATGCCTGGTGTATAGTAAGCACTCAATAAAAAATTTTTGTACAGAAATTCAATTCAGTGTTCCAAAAATTAGCATATATTTCTGATATATGCATATTTATTATAAAGTTACTGTTGAAATAATGATACTGTTCATATATGAAATATTTAAAATGCTTAATTTCTTCATTATACTTTACAGAAAATAGAAATTGAATATGTGTTTTTTCCTATATCCCAGGGGCTTGTTTTTATGTACCTCTAAAAACGTGCACCTCATTTTTGGAGGTTACCACACTTGACAGTTCTTAGAAATTGCTGAGTTTTACATGATTGCTTAGTTGCATTGCGTAGTTTGAGTGTGGAAGGCTCCTAAATTGAGAAATTACAGAATGTAAAATTTGGGAGGGATTGCAGATTCTTGTTGGTTTATACTCACAAAGAGATATCTCTACACTCATCTCCTGCTCTCATCAACTCTTACTTCATAGATTCTTATGTGTTTGGACAATTCTTACGTGTTTGGACTTAGAAATATTTTCCTTATAATTAGCCCAAATCTGCCAACCATAAGATCTTTCACTTTGTCTGTACTGGGCTTACCTGTCCCTGTAACTTCCAACCATAAGATCTAAATTTGCCCCCGAGATACCCATGACATTTCCGTATGTACAGACAGCTATAGTTGCTCCCATGCCCTTAACTTTTATGTTTCTTCAGTTCTTTCAAGAGTTTCTTGTATGATGTAGTTTCCTATTTGTTGCATGTTTCCTGGCTGCTCAAAAGAAAAGTGTTTTTGCAGAGATTTGGTCAGGACAAAGATAACAACCTAAAACAAATCGGCCAGTGACTATGGCTGAGGAATTTTTAAAGAGCTGTATCCAGCGTTCCATTTCTGTTGTTTTCGGTTCTATACTGTGTACTAATCACTACTTTCACCCCATTATCTCCAAACATTCAGTAGTTTATTGTCCAATAGTCTTGCCTTAATGGTGCCTTGGGTAATATAGGAGAAGAGATGGGCCTACAGAGAGATGGCGGCAGTTACAGGAGGCCAGATAATTAGCAAAGTGATAGAGAATTCAACAAGAGAAGAATTTAGAGTGTGTTAACAAGGGAGCACACACGTACTGAAAATCCAGGGAGATTTTTGGGAAGTCGGGTGGGAGTTTGAGCAATGTTACTTGGATGCTAAAAGATAGTATATGCTAGAAAAATTGCAAAAATGGTGGTCCAACTCTTTCCTTCAAACCTTGCAATGTAACTTTGTAACTTCTTCCATTAAGAAATCATGGTATTTCTCCACTGTATAAAAAAGCCACATTTTTTTTTTT